>JAOPUL010004744.1:43466503-43480682 GCA_027564515.1 Octopus rubescens
CTCTCTCTCTCTCTCTCTCTCTCTCTCTCTCTCTCTCTCTCTCTCTCTCTCTCTCTCTCTCTCTCTCTCTCTGTTCGGGTTTACTGATGTGAACCAGTGTTACACACTTTTATCTAAAAATTGGTAACTTAGCCTTTTTGCAAAAAATAAATACAAGACTAAAATAACTTGAGGTTGGCCACAATCGACTAAAACACATGAAGACAATACCTCAGCATGGATACAGCCCATTACTGAAACAAGAAAAAGAATAAAAGAATATGTAATATTTATACAGCATTCTTTTCAAAGAGGGTGTTAAATTGAGTAATTAAGGGTTGGACTGCTGATCCAAATTGAAATTCTATTGCAAGTTTATCCGAACGTTTTGAAGCAAGACATTTCCTTAGGTTTCTGTTATCTTAAGTGAAAAATAGGTAGCACTTTATAGTTAAGTGGTTTATAGTCAGCCATAAAACACTCCCTTCAAACCTTATAAAAACATCTTGAGTTTCATATCTATTTAATCTCAGCTGACATGGAAAAACAACACATTAAATGCATAAACATACTACACACACATATGGTGTTCAAGACAACAATCTACTAGAAATTACCTGCAGCATTTCTACAACATTTATACCATATACAGATGGAGAAAAAAAAATAGTTTAAAAAAAATTAAACAATACACAAATAAGAAACTTTCACAGGGAGTATTTTTGGTCAACACAAAGAAACAACAACACTAATGTATAAAAGTATATGTTAGCTGCATCATGGATTAAACTATTCTTGTTTCACCTCCAATCTCTCCACAAAAGACTCAAACTACAACACAAAATAGCGTACTTCACATCTTTACAGGTGACAGACATCACAATACAATGAAACAAAAGCACTCAAAATGAAAGACCATCTAGACATGTGAAAAGCACATTTTTTTAAAAACCACAGCAAGTGCCAAACTTCACCATCTCTTGATAAAAGGTAAAGTTGATCATGGTGAGATCTGAACTCAGAATGTATTGAGCTAGAACAAATACCACAAGGCATTTCGTCCAACACTCTCAAAATTCTTCCAATTCGCTCTCATAAATTAAGAATACTGAAGTAATATTTGCAGTTAATGATGTCAGTGTCATTGAGTACACCACTATCTAACCCCAACCCCTTTTGGGAACACAGTCAATTAAATACCAAAGATCAACTCTCAAGTCCAGCACTTAACATGAGACTATATAAGACCTTCAATGTCTCAATTTGGCTTAAACTTCAAAGATTAGTCAACAGTCTAGTCAGTACTATGACTCTATTATGGACATGCTATCCTAAAATTCAGAACTTCTAAACTTTCAATATGATGCTAAGGGAGGATTTTGCCTGAGATTATGAAAAACTGAAGCAACTACATAGAAGTACTCATTATTGGCTTTATTAGGGCCTCCGTTGATCAATGTTGACCATGCATCTGCACATGTATGTGCAGGCCAGAGCAAAATTTCTTTTAAGGAAGACCAGCAGTCCATGCTTGCAAGTTTCCCCACTCCATGCCACTGATGTTTATCCAAGGGAAAGGCTACTGACTTGGGCTGTGATATAGCTTGGCACTGTATTATCACAGGCCAGTACAGATGCCACAAAGCATCTCATCTAATGCTTCCTAAGTTCTGCCAATCCACCACCCTAGATTGACATGTTTTATGAACCTCAAAAAGATGAAAGGTAAAGTTGACCTCAATAGGGTTTGAACTGAGAGTACAGAGCATTTGAACAAATACTACAAAGCATTCTGTTTAACATTCTTAACAGCTTTGCTAATTCCCCATTTCAGGATTATTGTTGGGCATGTTAACCAATGATGATTAGCTCAATATGAACACTTATGCAACAGAGAAGAAACCAAATATCTTATAAATTTGATTTATCAATTCTGACCATCAAATTCAGTACCTTAAGTTATAACATTGCAAAATTAAAGACTTAATCAACCATGACTTGATAGTCAAACAGAAAACTATAAACTATCAAAATGTTAATTATTCAGTTAGAAACTTTCTTACTAGCAAGACTGAAGCAATGCCTGGTTGTATGTTCAATATTTTATAAGTTGCTAAGAATAGCTATATTCTTTTAAGATTAAATGCAAACATCTAAAAGCAACCGCTGTTACTAAGGAGACATACATGACAGACAAGAATTCAAAGTGACATAGTTCTGCTGCTAATTCCAAAGATTAAACCAAATTTAAGAGAATTAATATTTTATTAATTATTATGTATGGATGCATTAAGAATGTGTAAAAAGAAAACATTTCAGCATTGAGGACTTCAGCTATAAAATACCTGATAAAAATCAAAATCAAACTCATTCCATAAAATAAGCAGATCACAAAATCAAAATAATAATAGAGCTTTTGGTTCTCAGTTTATTAAAATGCTTACCAACAAACCATTAGTTTTTTATGACACTATCTTTGCTTATACGTAAGCGTATATTAATAAGTATGTGTAATGAACAACAGTGGTTGGGGTCAGGGACAATGCAAAAAATTAAATCTTTAATCTTTTATTCTTTTCCTGGTCTTACTCATTCTACTGTAGCCATAACCTGGGTACTGCATTCAAAAGCATAGTTAATCATATCAACCACAATACTTGACTGGCACCTATTTTATCAACCTCGGAAGAAAATAGGCAAAAGAGGGATTTGAACTGATAACGAAAGTGGTGTAACCATATTCCACAAGGTAATTTTGTCTTAAGCTTTACTGTTTCAACTATTCACTTGCCACACTGCACTCAAAATCTTAGGCAAGTTTACCGATTCCAAATCAGTAATGCTTGGAATCTCATTAACTAAATATTTTAACAATACAGAATACTTTTGATGATATTTAACTTTTGTTTTTTTATTAAGACAACTTAGTAGTCAGGAGATGTATTGAGCAAGCTGACAGGACAACAGAGAAGGCACAAATTAATTCTGTTGTTGAAGAATTCATTTCAGTAATATGAGAAAAGGAGTAACCTTATTGATTCATAAATAACCTGAGCAAGCTTCCATATAATGAGTCAGTTTGAATGAACAAGTATTTATTAATGTTTCTACGATGGAGAAATTTAACTGCATACATTTATGTGCTTGTGTGTGTGCGTGTGTGTGTGTGTGTGTGTGTGTGTAATATATTGCGATTATATTAATTTCATATTAAAGAAATCTATTGGAGAGTACTTCCTGTAAATATTGATATTTTATCAGGAATGCAACAAAAGCAATTGAGATAATCTTTTCAGACAGAAATAATAACAACAAATTTCACAGCCACTGATTTCCCATGGAATTCTCTCTCACCCCCAAAAAGTTAAATATAGAGAAGGAGACATAATGCATAAAATTTATAGGGAATGCTATACACCTGTTCTGTTGCACAGAATAGTGAGTGTTATGGGAACAGATTAATATTGGAGAAAACTTAATATTGCATAAGTGCACCTCTGTCTCATTTCCTATCATTTTTAATGACTTTTTCTTTCACAATAGTCACTATTATTGCAATATTAACTAATTATAATGAATATCTCAGTCCCATTTTAATGTATTGAGCCAATGAGAAAGCCTCTGTTTTCCCTTGACCTATTAGAAAGAGCAGCCAAATTTTCCCTTTATCATACTCTGTCTTATAAAAGGAAGGACATATTAGATAATGATGTAGTTCTAAGTATTATCATCCAGTGTGCTGTAGCCTTTAAGGGTTATTGACATCTTGAAATTGCACTAGAGTGCCATTCTCAGCAAAGTGGACTGGAGAAATGTGAAATGTGCCTTTCTCAAGGACACACATCACACTACCTAATCTAGAAACTGAACCCATGATTTTATAATTGTGAGTTCCACAGCATATGCGTGTACTTGCAATAAAAACAAAAGTGCATAGATGGATGCAATTTAATCATAGGTCAGTTAGATTAGTGCTAATCTGAGACAAGACAACAACAAAATTTCAATAGATAGAAAGAAATGTAGGTAATGGCATCTCCTTGATCATCAACTTAGAAATATGGTGTTAGAAAACTTTTTAAACAACATGTATGTTTTCATGGCTCTTGTGAGAAATTTTCTGCAAACTGTGCTAACATTTTCAGTCTTACAAAATAGTTTTCTCATCTCAGAAATCCCACAAATCTAGTCTCAGATTCCCACACCTTTTTATTTATTTATTTATTTTGTTTCAATGATTTCAGAAATAATGGAAGGATTTGATATGAATACAAAATAATGCTTATCATTATTTCAGTGACTCTACATGAGAAACGAGCCATAAATATTGGGTATCTTTGCATTGTGATATTATATGTCATTTGTTAACTTATATCTGAGACTTAGTTGATTTTTGCAACAATTTGAACAACCACATTCAAGTTCCCATGTTGGCTTACTATTTTCAAATGATTGATCCTATCAGAATATTTTCCTGTCATTTCTGATGAGCTACACACCACATAGTAATAAAATAATTGAAGTAAAAGTGTTTGTTCTTTATCAAAGATACAAAGATTTGATATTTGTAATTTATCATCAGAG
The DNA here is from genome assembly GCA_027564515.1 of Octopus rubescens. Taxonomy (NCBI): domain Eukaryota; kingdom Metazoa; phylum Mollusca; class Cephalopoda; order Octopoda; family Octopodidae; genus Octopus; species Octopus rubescens. The sequence continues at coordinate 43,471,067 of JAOPUL010004744.1, forward strand.
AAGTGATAGTTATGCAAAATTTTCAAGTCAGAAGAATATTGTAACTAGTTAAACTGATTTATTCACCATGAAAATGTCTGCAGCTGAAAATGGTTCTAGAATCTTCATCTTTAATGGAACAGCAATTAATGAAAAATGGTTAGAAGGATGCAATGAGATGGAAAACAGAAAACTATAGTGGTGATAATAACATAAAACTATATCTAGTCACAGAATAATTATTTTCACTCAGATGGAAACAAAACATTTACTAAAGCAACATAGTATGGAAAGGCAGCCTTTTAATATTATAAGCATCAACAACAGGCATTTTTGTTGTTGTTTAGACCCTGGTCATGCCTGATCCAGTAGGTGTATAATCAAAGATCTTCCAGTTATCATCATTCCATTTTTTTTTTATTCAGACAGTGTATCAAGAACCACATTATATAAGGTGTTCTGTTTTTTTGTTTTTCAAATGGCAGAAGATGCAGTTACTTTCTAACAAACAAAACATTATACAGAGTCCTTTGTTGGTTTGACAAATAAAATTTAAATATTTAATATTTTGATATGTAGAATATGCAAGTGAAACAGAAAGCAAAAGCATTTTAGCAATTTCTAAGTACTGTTCTGAGCAAGTTTTTAAGTATGAGAGATTGATCAATGATGATAATACACGAGAGACAGAGAGTCTAACTCAAATAGATACAACATGGGAATCACATATGGAAATTAACAGCTATAGGGTTGAAAACATAAAGATATGAAAGTAAGGAAAGTTGCTAGACCATCAGGAATTGTTGAGAAGCTGAAAATATCCAGCAAAGTAAGAAATGTACTACTTATATGCATGCTAATCAAGGAGGTGTCATATCCAATGATTGGTATAGCATCATTATGAAGGACAAAAGAGAGGCACTAGAAAGAAGCAACTACACAGGCATGAAATTGATGGATCAGATTATGCAAGTTAAAAAAGAATTATAGCACAACTAATTAAGAAAATAATTATCTTAGATGAAATGCAGTATGATTTTTGTTCCAAGAACTAGGTAATACAAGTGTCTACTGCCTAGTGAAAAAATTACAGGAAAAGTTCTTAGTTAAGAGTTAATTACCGTCTCTAGCAGTCGTCAACCTAGAGAAAGCTTTTAACAAGGTATCATGCTTTATCTTCTGTTGGTCACTAAGAAGACAAGATGTTGATAAATAAGCAATGAGAGCAGTGCAAGCTAAGTACAGGGAAATAAATAAAGAGGGTATGCTTTTCTGGATATGCAATGTTAGTATATATGAATGACAGAGTACGAGTGAGCTGATAGAAAAATTAGGTACAAGAGGAATCAGATGTAGCCTGCAAGAGAGAAGGCTGCATTGTTATAGGCATGCAGTGCATATAGAGGATGACAGTTGGGTAAAGAAATGCCTAAGCAATCCATATAAAGGGAACCTGTAAAAAAAAAAACACAAAGGAAAGCTTGGGAAGAAGTGGTGAAAACTGATTTCAATAAGTTGAACATAACAATGATGTTCCTAAATTGAACAAGATGAAATAAATCTTAAGCATATATATATTTATAATGTATCACTATTTATGAACAATACTATCACTGATAATAAACCTCAAATACACTAGTCTGGTTCACTGCATTTTCTACAGTAAAAGTGACAAGGTAATATTACCAGTTTCTGGTTGTGGTTGTTGGTTCTTTTTTTGTCTGTGTTTATATCCTTCACCTACGTCAAAAAAAAGATACACATATGTGCACACATGTATATGTATGACATGCCCCTACACAATTTCTGCCTACTACGCTGTTGGAAGGCGGGTTTAGAGAAGGTGTGAACCGAGATCTTTTGTCAGTTGAAGTTTAGATAGTGTCACATGACAGTTAGCTAGTGCTGGCTGCTGGAGCCTACTGGCGAGTATTTGAATACTGAAAACCTTAAATTCCAAAGAAAAATATTGGTGTCAATGAACCTGCCTTCATATGCTCACACAATTTACTAGAACAACAGCCAAATCTCTCACAAATCATATTCCATCATCTAACCAAAAATGCACACATTAAAAAATATAGTCTCAGATACCCACCAAAGGGAGGGGATAGTTACAACTGGAAAGCCTTTGATTAAAGGTCTGTCAATCAGAGTTGACTTAGAGTGAAGTGGTTAGAGTCCAATCAAAACAGTAATCAACCATAATCCATTGAAAACTGTACAGAACTAAAGTCCACTGAAAATACTGAAAGTCTGCATCAGATGTCAGTGTCTAAAGTTAAGAACATACTAATTCAACAGATGAATTATAAACCTGATCAACATGAAAAATATTATAGATATTTAACTCAAAAGTTGCACTGTGCTCAATAAATTATAAATATTATTTTATTTTGCATATTTAACATACAGGTCACTAATCAGAATACAAATGGGAATAATTAAGTAAAAATATGTTTCTATGAATAATCTATAGAGCAGTATAATAAACATCTAAGCAATTTTGAAAGTCGTTGATCTAGATGAGAAACATTTCAGAAGAACTCTTCCAGACTGTCATATTGAAACAGCAATAATACGGAAAAATATTTATTTATCTATAGAGAAATTGTTTATGATTAACAATATTTTCTCAAAACTTCAGTGTTAATATTGTATGAATAGCAGTATAATATTGAAAATTAGTATATATAATGTAGGTATATCATATATAATGTACATACATATACAAGTATAACTGGTCATATTATATTCATAAAAATCAGGAGTACTATATGACAATCATTTCCCTAAATACTGGTTTAATATATATTTCTCCTAGGTGTTATAAGTTATATTTAAGTGCTATAAATAGAGAATCTACACATATGTTCCAATATATCATGTGTAAGACCTAATCATTTCTGTTCTCGCATAACTGCTTCAGGTCAATACACTTTCATTCAACTCTACTACCCAACAATAATGTCAACTCTGTTTGTAATGTTCATATAATTATGTAGCTGTCTTCTCTTGCAGATATCTAATGCTTTTGATACTAAGAAGGTGGCGATTTGGCAAAGTCATTAGCGTGTTGCCAGAGAAGCTTAGCAGTATTTCTCCCGGTTACGTTCTAGGTGCTAGGTTCAAATCCCACCGAGGTGAACTTAGCCTTTCATCTTTTCGGGGTCGATAAAGTAAGTATCAGTGAAGCCACTGGGGTCGATGGTATCGACTTGGCTGTGATACCCAGGTATGGGTTAAATACCCTCGCCAACCCGCAGGCCTAGCGAGGCGAGTACGCAAATTCCCAGGACTCGGTTAGAGTCCAGGGAGGGGTTCCTCATTCTGAGCGAATACTAAACCTTCCTCTCTTTATAAATAATACATTAGATCCTTCGTTGAGTATACTTGTTACATGTGAGCAGCACTCAATTACTCTACAACAAACCACTGGAACATACAAATAATACAATAATAAACTACACTTCATTACATATGGTTACAGGTTGTTCACAGATCACAGCCACAGACCATCTACACAACGAAATAAAAACACTAAAACAGACTGACCGCCTGCACAGGCGCGGCGGGTACAGTATTTTGACACATGAAGCTTCGCTTCCTCAACACCACATTCTACGTCACTACATGAGAATCTACCCTCAAACGCCCAGATACCTATACAACAGCCTACTACAACAACATCCTAAAAGCACTGTCTTGCCCACTCGGACCAGACAAGTATAGATATTCATACAAAAGTTACAGAAAAATCAACAACCTCACTAGCTCCAAGCACTGTACTTGGAGGTTCATCATCGACAATATTTGCGAAAGAACATTAAATGTCGCTCGCTAACCAACTTCACCTTTGCCCAGCTTCACTGTAGTTACCAACAGAATTCAATTGACCATCTGCGCTTTTGAATTACTAAGTTACGGGCGTTGATTTTTATTATTGTACTCAAACTGTCCAAAACTGTAATTGCTCTATTCCAAATATACAAAATTCAAAATGAATCGACTAAGATTCTAGTTTTCAGTATTTGTTAACATTAGTACTTTCATGACAATATCATATATCATTCGTATTTTGTTCATCTTATTTTAAACATACATTGTCCGTTGCTATCGTAAAGTTTCATCAAAAGTATTTTATTAGTTTTTCTTCCAAGAGTTTATTACTTTTGAAATAGTCTTTATATTGTTGTGTAACACTGTATTACCACGACAGAGTTACACAATAAATACATAAATACAAGTAGCCAGAAATCCAATGGACAAAATGTATATTACGCTGTATTTCACCATATACTCATAAACTAGAAAGTCGTCACGTTGTCTACGACAACATTTCAAATAAACACAAGTTATGTAAGATGAAAGATTTCAGAACAAAAACCAGCTAAACGTAACGTACATTTACTAATCCTAAGATCAAACTAGACTTATACAAACTAAGCAATACGATACATCGTTTCTTGTAATAACTAATATGCTAACACCAAAAAGAAATTGTCCAACTTATTGTTATTACAACTTACAGTACATCTAACTACAGAAGAGAGTTGGAAAATCCACTGAAAGATACCAAATAACATTTGATCTAGCAAGAACACTTACTAAAGGGGTGTTGTACAGGTACCTGGGTGTTTGAAGTAAATAATGTAAGTTAACCATTTAACCAATTAACTAATCAAATGTTTGATTAATCGTCGGCCAGTTAGTCAATCAGCTGGTTTGTCAAAGTCATTTTGTCACCTTTCACAATATTCTCCATGACATACCCTCTCTATTCCAGATCTGCTTCTGGTCTTAGTAAATTTACGTTATTTCTTCTTTTACAGGTACATATATGCTCTTGTGATAATGTCAGTTTACATCAAATTCATGCAAAAAGAAACAAAAATAAATCAAATTCTCTTAATACGTATTGCACCTGAAATGATAGGTGGCATAAGTGAAAATGTTGTGTTCATGCAGTAAACCAGTTTGGTAAATCTCGTTTCCTCCATATTGAAATGAACACTGTAAGATACTTAATTACCAGCCAATAAAGGAGTTTATAAGTGGTAGTTTGACCTGAATAAGGCTTATAGGTGGTAGTTTGACCAAAGATAAAGGGACACGTTGAATAATGTCGTTCTAGATAGATAATGTCTGAGTAGGCTATTGGATAGTCCTGGCTGGAATACTATTGATTATGGGTCGCCTCAATCACGGATGGCGAGGGGTTAAGCAAAACAACAACTGAAACAGGGGTTAATTTTGCATTCGAGCAGCTTTTTACAACAGTGAGTTTGTGTTACCTGGTGATACTATTTTATTGCAGAGAGAGCACAGAATTTGGGGTGACGAAAGGTGGAGAGACAAATGAGCCTGATCTTCTTGAGTGAGAATTATACATGCAAGTTGGCTCTGAAAAGCAGGGACCCTATTGCGGCATCCAAAAAGTCAGGAAGAGGAGAAAGTAGACGTGTGAGCCTGAGTTGTAGTGAATGTATTAGTAGCCACTTGATGCAGGACCGGATTTAAACAATGGGGGCCCGGGGCACTTCAAATTCAGGGGTAGGAGGCTCATACAAAAGAATTGATATCTTGGAAAACTATTGGTATCAGTAACGTGGAGAAATCTAAGGTTATTTATCATAAAAGAGAATCCATTACATTTTTAAAGACATCCAGATATGTTTGTATATTGAAAGAGAGCCTCTTCATGCAAGATTGCTGGGAGGTGGGGGCCTTCCTGTATTGAGTACTCCATACCCTTGATAGCAACCCCCCATCCGATATTAGAGATGGCCCGGGGCAATCGCCCCCTTTGCCCCCCTATAAATCCGGCCCTGACTTCATGTCTATCAATCGAATAACATTCCTTTGTGTACAATCAATCTTTAGGCGTAGCGCAGCACTAGAGGGGCATACGAGCCACATAATTGTCACCTGTTAGTCCACCTATCCAGCAACTCCACTGTCTATATTCTCAAAAAGAAAAACGAAACACGTCTTTAGTTCTAAATGGGTCAATGGATCGCCAGCAAAGGATTTTTGTGTTAATGTTGTGTGTTAAGGGGCTATCTCGCTAGCTACGACTGGATATTTGAAGTGAAATAGTACAACTATGGAGGATTGAACTTGCGTCCCCTTTGTATCCACACAGAAGTTTAGCTTAATTTCACTATTTTCAACAAACGTATTACTACACCTATGTGTGTGTGTGTGTGTGTGTGTGTGTGTGTGTTCAAGTTCGGTATAAAGGCTGTTTTTATGAAGGATTTTTTTTATTTCTTCAGTATTTTAGTATTTTATATTTGCTTTATATTTGGTTGCGAACATGGAAACAATTAGTCTGAGGTTTCAAGACTTGCACAAAATCCGATTTTCTAACTAATTTGTTGTAACGGGAATGAGATATAGTCCTCGCGTTCTGTAGTAAGTCATAAAATGACTTGGAAATAATTCTATAACATTAAAATTGTCAACGCCGGATATAAAATTATGTAACGGTAAATCCTGCAGATTTCATGACAAGTTTTTATATCATTATTGCATTTAATTAGGTTTGTATTTTGCTATTAGTATAGCTTCTAGTGTTATTCCTCTCGTCTTATGTGGAAATCTCTATAAATGTTTAATGCTTTAGTGTTTTCCTATCCAATATATTTTGTGTACAGCATTACAACGGTTTGTAATGCTTCCTTATTGTAAATGCATAGTTTACCGGTGACAAAATGCCGTACATATGTGTCCGATGTAGCATTTTGATTGGGGATGTTTTCAACTGTCATGCTTGCATTACATTGGTCGTCAGAAGTACGTTCGTTGGATTAATCGTTTGTGGTTTCGATTGGTGTGCAATATATTCTAGTTTTGAGTTTGTGCTTATGAGTGGCATAGGTTATGTTCTGTTCAATGAGTTTCTAATATAACACGTTTACAAGATATGCTATTCCTTATTTTCACACACAAGTACTCATATTTTTATGTGTGTATGTGTGTGTGTGTGTGTGCGCGCGCGTGTATGTGTGTGGACTTTGACATTTGTCTCCGTGTAAACAAGGCTATCATGTGAGTATTAACTTAAAATATAGTCATTCCAAAACAAAATACATCATTCAAGAATCTTTTTGCTGTCATTTCAACAATAGTGTTTACTTTTTAGAATGTTCTATTCTAATATTTCTATTTCGTAAGTTTAAAAAAGTTGTTTCTTTTCATTAAATTTCAAACCATTTAATGTGACGCCAATGGCGACATTAATGGCGACGATGATGTCAAAGAAACGACGACAGAAACGACTATGACGACAGCAACAAAAACAATATCAGTAAACAATAAATTAGAACAATGTTATACTATATCTCTATTATAGTTTATTTATTTAGTTGACATTTTGTCACTCAGTGCAGACCCAAAGGAGAACATTTTTGCTAATTAGGGTACAAATTAGATAGACAGACTCCTTTTCCATAGGTTGTTGTTAAGTGACCCTATAGGGAGAACTGTCAGCTATTTAGCACATTTAAAGTACTTATTTATGTATTGTTGTTGTTGGAGTGTGTTGTTGTCGCTGATGTTTGAAGTAGATGAACAGAGTTTCACAAAACACTGCTTAGGAGATATCTTCCAGGATTACTTAAGTTTTGTTTAAAAGTGCTTTGTTTTGGTAGATATTACACACAAAGGGTTTCGAATAATTGAATGCCCATCCCACTTATATGAATCAGAAAAGACGTTTTAACATTAGATGTTTTATAGTATATGCATGTTTTGCAAATTTATATTTTTCGTCTTCTTTATTAGGAAATGCTAACTTCAAGGATAACGGAAGTGCATAGGGTCTTCAGATTTAATGAAGATAAACAAATATAATCAGAATGACAATCAGCAAACATACACAGATATAAATACAGTGACAGGGGCAAAGCTTTTTCCATTTTGTCTGCTGGGGCCAGGGAGATAGCTTAAGACAACGTTTAACCGCAGATTCTGTTAATCAGGCTGGTTTATCAGAAAACAAAAATGTAATTTAAGGTATTATGAATTGTTATTTGTTTGTATATGTGTGTGTATTTGTGTCATGTTGAACATAGGCATTGTGAATTGTAGATATTGCTAGGAGTGGATTTCCGATTTCATATTCAAGGAGGAGTTTAGTTATCGCTGCAAATTTGGCTAATATTTTACTAATATTATCTAAATCTTAACCTCTATCTGTCCTCTAGTTTATTAGTATTTAAACATTGAAGACTTATATATGTATGTCTCAAGATTAAAAGATAAAAATTATAATACGTGGAATTGTTACTGTTCACGTTTGTCAATATACATATTCCAGTCTCCAGTCTTTCAAAGTAATTCTATTATAAAGTCATTTGACGATTGAAAATGATTTTAAATGAAATTAACGATCTACCAACGATAGTTCATCCTTTGCAAACGCTATAAGTCACAAGGAACTACTCGATAGAAGCGAATTCAGGGAAAGGAGAAGGCATAGACGAAGTAAGTCACAAAGTCATTGCCTAACAAATTTACCCAGTAAAGAACGAACGAGAAGGAAGGTAAAATTCCTATATTTTCAAGAAATGGAGGAAGCTTCCACATGACATCGAAACATGTTGTGTAATATTCGCTAGTTGATGTGTATCTAGACTCTCGTTAGACAACAGGGGTTTTGACCTTATTGAGAAGATGAAAATACCAAAATGATAGCCAGTGGGTAATAACCAGTCCAAAAGCCTATCAACAGTTAAATAACATCGGTGTCTTCTTCCTTTAGTCAACACCGAAGAGGTTCATGACCACATTCGGAAGTACAAGACTGCAGTAACCAAAGCAGAAGTTTTGATGGAATATTACACCAAATTGGCAGCTTCTCACATTTTTGGTGGATAGGTTTCTCTTGTTTGTTTTGTTCATTATAATTTTAACCTGTTTTAAAATACTGTATCACGTTTTCGTCCACTGTCCCGTTGATCTGTGTAGGTGTGGGTATGAGTGTGTACACCCTCATATGTATAAATGTCTGTGTTTGTTCCTTTGTGTCTGTTTTCGTCGACCACCCACCCCACATAGCTTGACAACCGGTGTTGGTTTGTGTATGTCTCCGTAAACTTAGCGGTTCCACAAAAGAATGGCTGATAGAATAACATCAGTACTGCGATCGATTTGTTCGACTAAAAACTCTTCAATGTGGTGTCCCAACAGCAGGGCTGCAATCCAATGACCTTAACAAGTAAAAGATAACAGATAAAAGATAAAACCTATAAATAAACATAACACCAGATATAAACACTAGAAATAAACACCAGAAATTCGTTTAATATTTACTGAAGTGGACATACTTACAAATGTGATGGAATAGTGATTAGTTCAATTAACCTTCTCGTGGTAATATCACCGCTATCTTGATTACTTATTTAAATACATAAAAACGCACTTACTAATGATTGGGTAGAAATTTCTAAGTTCCTTTTAAAAATAATTTCGAGCATCAAAAGAGAAACCGTTATTTATTCTTTACGGCTGATTGGCTTTCGTTACCTATTAGGTAATAAGTAAACAGTCCTTATACTTTACTTCTTCTTCTTCTTCTTGTTGGTGGTGGTGGTGGTGGTGGTGGTGGTGGTGGTGGTGGTTGTGGTGGTGG
>JAOPUL010004744.1:43490230-43503478 GCA_027564515.1 Octopus rubescens
AAAGTAAAATATAGTTATGAATAACAGGTGCGTAGATTTTGAATTTTGATTGAAGAGATGGGGCCTCAAAACTAAATGTTGCAGGGGACCCTGTAGAAAGTGTAGAAGCACAAACATATCTCCTACAAGTACAACCCTGACTACACAATAACACTAGCAACATCAACAACTCTGATAATAGTCACATATTAAATCACAATTACACCTTCAAGCAATTTACCTACACTCTAATAAGCAAAAGTTATTAAAAATATTTTTTCTAAAAGGAGTTATCAAAACCATGCTAGCATGGAAAACGGACGTTAAAGGAAGATGATTATGATGATGACACAAAGATTATCATCATCATCATCATCATCATTTTAATGTCCACTTTTCCATGCTCACATAGGTAAGAGGGAATTTCTTAAGGCAGATTTTCCATGGCTGGATGCCTTTCCTGTTGTCAAGCCTCCTCTGTTTTCAAGTAAAGTAATATTTTCTCATGGATAGATATGTTTTCATGAAAGACTGGTAATGGAGAACACCTCCTGTAGGATAGTAGCACTCATTTACAACAATCATGCGATGACAAGATGAGGAGATAACTCACATACACACAAACATGTACACACATATATCTACATATACATGATGAGCTTATTTCAGTTTCTGTATACCAAATCCACTCACGAGGCCCAGGGGTATAGTAAAAGACACTTGTTCAAGAGGCCAGGCAGTGGGACTGAACCCAGAACCAAATGGTTGGGAAGCAAGCTTTTTAACCACACAGTCACGATAGAAATACAAAATGCAAAATGTGTTCTTTCCATGTCAATCATAATCTTGACCTCCTTTTATCAATTACCTAGGCAACAGGAATATGACAAAAAACCTCAAAAGCTTCAGGGCTTGATAAAATCATAAACATGTATTTATTATTTTCTGTAAGAGTGTGGTCAACTTATATTGTTGAATATGATGGTTAATTGTATAATCTTTGGTGTTACTGTTATCATGAGAGATAGTGAACACTTAACATCTCTAGTAATACGTGCAGCATCACCTTCAACTACTCAGAGCATATTTGTCAAGGCTTCATCATCATCATCATCATCATCATCGTCCGTTTTCCATGCTGGCATGGGTTAGACGGTTTGACCGGAGACTGGCAAGCCAGGGAGCTGCACCAGGCTCCAGTCCATTTTGGTTTGGTTTCTACGGTTGGATGCCCTTCCTAACACCAACCACTCCAGAGAGTGCACATATGTAAATATGCAAATCTTTTTTTTTTTCATTTTCTTCATTAGGATGTCTGATAACATTTTATTCTCTATACTGAAAGTACACTTAACATATTTATATGCATGCAAGAACTAACAAAAAAGAAAAATACCTCTATAGGTATAAATAAAGGACATGTTGGCTGTTGTTGTCCTAGTTACCTGAAAACAAGATGGAGCGGCCAGGTCTAGAATATCTTTGTTCATAGGTCTGCTCATTCAGAGCTGGCTTGGAGATAATCCAACATTAAAACATGGCCTACCACCTGGTAGATAAAACCACACTCTCTAACACCTTCTAAAGCTACTAGCTCTTTGTCCAGTTGTAGACCATATTCCTTACATGCTCTGACATACAGTTTAATGTATAGCTGTAGTGTGGAAGTTTGAACATGTTTCATCCATTATCTAACCTGTCCCTGTATGCTTGTGGGTCCTGGTATAACAGCTAAACATGGTTATTCTGCTCTTAGCTCTAATGGTGTGCATCCCAACAGAATGTTTTGGGTTTATCAGATGTTTATTGCATAAACCCAAGTCAGCTCTGATCATGCAGTCAGCTGAATAATTAGTTACAATCCACATATCCATAGCTGACACGTTAAAAACACTCATGCCGGTGACATGTTAAGGGAGATTTAGCTGCACTTTCTAGCAGTTTGAACAACCTCATAGAGGTTTTTTCTTTTTTGTTAGTTCTTGCATGCATATAAAATATGTTAAGTATACTTTTCCAGTAGTGTAGGGATCTTTCAGTATAAAGAATAAAATGTTATCAGACATCCTAATGAAGAAAATGAAAAAAAAAAAAGATTTGCATATTTACATAATTCATTAGCAGAAAAATCTATTCTCTCCCTTGCAGATGTCCTTCTTGTGAGTCATATACAACATATATTTCATCAATTTCATTATCGTCATTAAATTAATATTGGATTCTTTTTTTTTTTAAACATTTTTTTTTTAATTCCACACATTTTACTTCAAAAAGTGTTATTCAAAAAAGTATTTTGCTTGTTTTCCTTGGGTCACTTCCTAGTTTTAAAAAATTCCCCAGTAAATAAGGCAACTCTGAAAGATGGCAGCAACCAGATGTAAATAAATTCCCATCCACACACCCCACACACACACATATTAAATTTCATAAAATATTTTAATTGTTCTGGTTGAGAAATATTGCCAAAACTCCTGAGCAATTAGTTTCCAACATACTTTGCATAAAGAAGAAGACAAAGGTAATGATGATGACATCAATGATAATGATGATGATGGTGGTGAAGAAATTAAAGATGATGCTAGTGAAAAATGCAAATAATGATGTTGATGATGAAATAGGATAGGTGAGTGTCTGATGACAGCGCACATGCAAAGCTGTACAGTTAAGAAGTTAGCTTTGCAACTATGTGGTTCTGCATTCAACCTCATTACATTGTACCTTGAGCAAGTATCTTCTATCATAGCTTTGAATCAACCAAAGCCTTGTGAGTGAAATTTTATAGACAGAAACTGTGTGAAAGCTGTTATTGATTTTGGGTGGTACATTTAACACCACCAATAAACCCTTGGGTGCCTTTAGTGAAGTTCATTCTGTTGCAAGCGTACAGGATATGTCTCCTGTGTGATAATAAATCTCTCCCTCCTATCAGTATTAGAGGCCCTCACAAAGATCGTGGATACTGCACCTCCTCTTCTGACTAAGCCATTAATGAAAGGGAACAGTTTTCTATTAATGAATTATGAAATAATAGTTTCAAATTTTGGCACAGGGCCAGTAATTTTAGAGAGAGTCAGGGTTAGTTGATTACATGAACTCCAGTACTTGATTGGTACTTTATTATATTGATCCCTAAAGGACAAAAGCAAAGGTGGCCATGACAGTATTCAGAAATAAGTAAGTTTTATTTACTAATAACAAATTATTTCATTAGTTTTGACTTCCCTCAATTTAATATTTTTTATTAATTATTGACAGCAGTATAAATCGAAAAAGAAAAGAAAAAGAGAAAAAAACAGATAGAAGAAATGTTATTGAGAAAAGAAGGGGGGCAGCAGGGGTGGCACGGGTCCCAGGATGGGGGGGGGGTATTCAGCCTGCTAAAACTGCCACTAAGTATCTTGTCCAATGCACTAATGATTCTACCAGCTAAGGAAACCTGACAATATGTCACCTGTGTATTTAAGATATTAGAAGAATGTGTCTCCATAGTGATATACATTCAAAACTTTATCTCAAAGCTCAACATTGATAAACAAACCTAACTCCTTGATAATCTCCAAACTATGTCCTCCTTTTTTTTCAAGAGTGACTGCAATAAGGATCTGCTACATCTGTAGAGTGTAACTATAGGTATTGCTGAATGGTTAAGAATTTCACTTCACAATAACATGGTTTGGAATCCAATTTCGCTGCATGGTAACTGTCAACCAAAGCCTTATAAGTAAAACTGGCGAGTTGGAAACTGTGTGGAAGTACCTGTTCATGGAGGGTAGACTTAATTTGTCATTCAGTTTAACATTGCCACCCAGCCCTTTGGTACTTTTAGTGGAGTCCATTCTTTCATAAGCATTTGGTCCCAGTCTCTGATCTGAGGATAACCTATGTTGTGGCTTCTACCCCACTTTCTGTCACTAGTCTCCAAGATTCTTCCAAAAAGATTATAAGTGTTGCAGTTACTCCTCAGAGTAAGCCATCAACAAAAAGGGAAGTTCACCTCTTCTATCAAACACATACAGATATAAAAAGAAAACAATACTTGCAAAAATTCAAAGTTAAATAAATGAATAAAACTACAGGTCCATACTTGACATTTTACAAGAGAGGGGTGATTGACATAGATACATTATGAACATTGGGATAGCCAAGTGAATAAGGTACTATATAACTAACTAATGGGCTAACAAATCTTTTCTTTCTTTTTGTCAGCAACACTGTATTGTCTGAGTGGCTAAACAACCCTCTTCAAATGATCAAGTTTACCAAAATTAAAATAAGTATAACACTAGCAAATTAACAAGTGGCTTTAATATTGAAGTGCACAGTTCAACTCCTTCTAAAGACATAGCTTGAAGAGATATCACTATGTCAGACTGGATTGCTTAAGAGACACTACATGGGACCTCAAATTAATTTTAAAAAAACAAACATGTTTTCAATTTTCATGAGAATTTTTGGTGTAATATTTTAACAAGGGTCCTCCAAACTTTAAATATATATATACATATATAACAGGTAAAAATATATATATACATATATAACAGGTAAAAAGGAAGGATAATGTATAGTTTTTTATATATAACTTTCTTTTGGTTTTCACTATTCATTAAAAATACAAATTATCTTTTTTCGTTTTGAAAATGTTTACTGCAGAAAATCATTCCAGTTCAGTGTGAATTATGCAGTGAAGTATGCAATTACAAACTTGTTGCAAGTCTGAAGAAGGATTGGCAGTAATTTATTATCTGCAAGGCTATTAAAGACACACACACACTTCAGTGTTAGATTGAAACTACTCAATTCTTCTATTATGAGTTATTTCTTGTTGCTGAATCATAAACTAGGATTGTTTGGAGTGTAAACTGAATGAGGAACAAGTGGTCTCCAATGAAGCTCATTGATGTTATAATACTTTTAATCATCATTATCATAATCTTCCTTATCTTTCTCAGCATCTTAACATTCTTTAATCATTATCCTGTTCTTCACATCTACAGTACTGATTGCTGCTAGATCCCAGCTCCTACCATGTTCTCTACCGTTGACTTTTATTCACCATTTAATGAGATATGCTGTCGATTTTGATTATGTCAAGAGAGACTGTCCTTGGTTGTGGAGGTTCAGTGTGCAAATTAGAGTAAACGAGAGTATTTGTCACTGCTCGTTGATGTCTGTGTTACAAGTGTTGCATGCTGTGTATGTGAGAGTATGTGAGATTACTTGCAACATTTCTTGCTCTTAGCCACAGAGCTCTCTCTTTTTTTTTCTCTCTTTCCATCTCTCTCTCTCTCTCTCTATTTCCATCTCTCTCTCTCTCTCTCTTTCCATATCTCTCTCTCTCTCTCTCCTTTCTTTCTCACATGTATTGGCAGGTATAACTGATGGCAAGGAAGAAGTTAGATGCCCATTATAAGCTGTGGAGAGCTGTCATCATTTTCCACTGTGTGATAAGATTCCCCCCTCCCTAACAAACCAAAAATGTATAGCTTTGAAGATGCTTCAACCTCCCTGGTTATTGTCATCATCCTCATCCTTTAGTCATCCTAAGACATTACCTGTTTAATGAGTAACAGGATCATCAGAGTGTGTACAAATGAACCTAAAGCAAAATTACAGGTATTATTAAAAGGTTGGAAAGTGTATTGTTGGATATCTTTTATCTTTTATTTGTTTCAGTCATTAGACTGCGGTAATGCTGGAGCACCACCTTAAAGAATTTTTAGTCAAATGAATCGACCCCAGTACTTATTTTCTTTTTAAACCTGGTATTTATTGTATTGATAACTTTTTTGCCAAACCACTAAGTTACGGGGATGTAAACACACCAACACCGGTTGTTGAGTGGTGGTGGGGGACAGACACTGACACAATGAAACACACACACACACACACACACACACACACACATATATGATGGAGTTCTTTCAGTTTCCGTCTATCAAATCCACACACAAGGCTTTGGTTGGCCTGAGGCTATAGTAGAAGACACTTGCCCAAGGTGCCACGCAGTGGGACTGAACCTGGAACTATGGTGTTGGGAAGCAAGTTTCTTACCACACAACCATGCCTGCGCCTCCACATTGTTTTGAATTAATCATACAGTATCTCATAGCTTTGAGATTTCAATGATGTGACATTTTATTTTTAGTATGAGTTTGTAGGGTAGGTGTGAGAGTCCGGATCTGGCCAGTTTGAACATAAATCAGGCAGAATATTAGGGCTGGATATGGCCGATTTAAATGCTAAAGGGTTAATCATTTATATGATGTAAACTTTCTTCTATGCATGGTGAACTCAACTGATGACTATATTAAATTGTCAAGTGTGATTCGAGAGGAATTTGGCTTCAGACAATGGTTTGCAGTTGATTGAATCAAAACTAATTTCTTATAAAAGAGATGTAGAGAGAGAAGGGGGGGAACAGACATCAGGGGCGTCACAGATCCCGGGATGGGGGTAGGGGGTATTCTGCCATGCCCTGCGGTAATGACCGCAGTGGTATTGCCACAGAGAATGGCCAGCGACACGCTGCAATAGCCACTCCATCACGCGGGGCTCATTTCTCCGGTGGGCTGCATCAGACCCTATTTGGCGGAGGAAGGCTGTGGTTCAAGGACCCAGGACACTGAAGTTGCACACCAACACACACTCCAACTTCTGGCCAATAAATACACTTGAGTGCTTAGCATCCCAGAGATCTGTAAGGGGTTTTTGTGGGAAGGGGAGGGGCTCAGATACATAAATGAACAACAATTGTTAGTTGAAAAAAAAATATAAATTCTGACCAACAACCACACACAGAGCTCTAGGATGGGAGCCAGTGTTCAAGTTTAGTGTGTGTGTGTGTGTGCGTGTGAGAGAGAGAGAGAGAAGACTCTATTCTATTGGAGTTGTTTTTAACAGAAGAATTGGAATCATTATTATAAATGCTGCTGCTTAAAGCAGTGAATTATACCTTCTGTGGTCCCTACATAGAGCTATCACGAGTTAATAAGGCAGTCTCTATATGATTGCTAGACCTGCTAAACATAGTGGCAGTTTGATCAGTTCTAGGAATAGTGCTTATCATAATTGTAAAGTAAACAAAAGTGTTTTTAGACTATATTTGATCAGGGTCAACCAGTTGGATCAATATGGTCAAAGCTGATGACAATGGAAAGAATAAGTACAAATGACATGAAAATAAAAAAAAATCAATAAAATGTGTTGTTATTAGCGTCTTAATCAATATCTAACATTCTTGTTTTTGTTGTCATACATAAAATGTAGTGAACTTTATACTTTTAAAGTCCATATTTGGTCATTAACAAAACTCATAACTTGATAGGTATCGAAAAAGTGACTATTAAAATGTATAGTGGATTATCAAGCCTACCTTTATTGATAATGCAGCTTTATTTTACTCATAACATCACTGTATTGTGTCCCACGAGAAAGACATTACTTTATTTACCTCAGTCAACCTGTCTATCAACAGGTTTCACATACATTTTACAGTGAAGATATTACTAGTAGGAATGGTACACAGCTGTAAAAAAGAACATGCTTTAACATGTGTAAATTTGCAACTTTAAAAAGATTATTCCACTCATAGGAGTAGGTAACAACATGGCTCTCAGATAGATCCCATTGCACAGTGCATTGGGTAAGCACTTCTATCATAGTTTATGGTAGACCAATACCTTGTAAATTTGGTTGATGGAAATTGTATGAAAGATTATCATATATATATATATATATATATATATATAAACATGCATGCACACACTCATATATATAACATATTCCAGGGAGTGACAAGTTCAAAAGAAGCTATGTCTGGACACTTCTAATAAAGTACTTAAAGATAAGTCTGAAAGTGAATAAAATATTTAATCCATAATTCTGAGTCAATAATCTTCATTCCTGAAGTCATAGAGGAAAAAAATAAATATTTTGTTGGACTAATATTTTAAGATTGAATATTACATTCATACATACATAAATATATATATAGATATGTATATATATATATATAGATATTTATATATAAATACACATACATCATCGTTTTACATTTGAAAGTTGGATGGGTCAGTGCTGCTCTCCTAGATGGATCAGAGGAACACAATTTGGTTGTAAGTTTTATTTTTGGTTTTGGTTTCTACAGCTGGATAGCCTTCCTAACACCAATCACTTTATCATGGAACCAGCATAAGAGAGGTTGTTACATCTTTAACAAGATTAAAAGCTTCCCTCAATTTCATACTTAACAGAGTGTATTGTGTGCACTTTTTCATGGTACAAGCACTAGAGAAATTGTTATTTGTCTTTGCTAAGATAAAGAGACCTCACTGCCTTACACATATCAGAGTAAATTAGATGCATTTTATAGTGGCATCAGCACTAGAGAGGATAGAGGTGGGTGATGGATAAATGATGAAAGTGAATTATGGATATTGATAACAAATGGTTAGAGGCAGAGCATGAGGTACATGAAGATCAGATGAGATTCCTTATGCATATACATCAAGATGATCAAGAGAGTTGGGGTATTGAGGATGAGAAAGGGAGGAGTGGAATGCTGGAGATAGTGAGATTAGAGCAGTGATATTCCTAGTTACACAGAAAGCAATGGATAGTGAACAGAAGGGCCATTCTCCTGAAAGTTAAACCAAAACAGGTTTTTGAAAACCTGTTTTGGTTTAACTTTCAGGAGAATGCTTAGAATACCCAGAAAAACGTATCTGTAATGGTATGCTGAAATGGTTCATTTTCGACCTGATATTGATAGTGGGATAATTTCTTTCAGATGTACATTGTGTTGTCTTTAACATGAAACTGTTTGTCACTTATGTCATCTGTAAATGTCATAAGGTAAATGAGAATTGAGACCACAGACATTGTTGTTCAGCAAACTCATTAGCGTTTTTTTTAAAATTGCAAGGTCAATTAAATAAACACCATGCATAAATTCAGAGGAATTAGTAGTCAGTATTTTCAGATGTAAAAGTTATTGTGTGATGTCACACATGCCACACTTTTGGGATCCTCTTCAAAAAAATTCAACAAACATTCCAGGTAATATACTTATTTTTTTTATTGCCTGGGTAGTCAAGCTTTACTGTGAAAAATGAACTAATTCAATTCTTGTAAATGTTCAAGATTTACAGCTTGGATATTTCATAATTTGAGTATCTGAGTGTCACGTACGTCACGTGAGAATGGTCCAGAAGAGATCTACTGCCATTTTTACTCACACTGACAGCATAATAAAGTAAGAGTGTAAAGAAGAGTGATTGAAAGATGAGTGATAAGAGGGAAGTGTGATTGAGGAATGAATGGTATGTTTGAGTATCAAAAAGGTACCAAAAGGGCCAAAGATACAGATTTTTATAGTATGCATATAAGTATTATGTTAAAAATCATCATCATCATCATCATTTTAACATCTACTTTTCCATGTTTGCATGGGTCAGATGGAATTTGTTGAGACAGATTTTGTACAGCTGGATGCCCTTCCTGTTGCCAACCCCCACTTGTTTAAAAAGCAAGGTAATATTTCCTCATGACCAGACATGTTTGCACTGAAGATTGGAAATGAATGGCACTGTTTGTATGATTGACATTCATTTGCAACTGCCATGTGATGTCAAAATGATGAGGTGCACACACACACGCATGTATGTATGGATGGATGCATGCAAGGCTCTATAGAAGTAGTCAATAGCTTCTCTTACTTAGGTGAGCTAATTAACAGAAGAGGTAACTGCTCCAAAACCATAGTGGTCATAGGAAGAACAGGGTAAAACTATTAACTCTGTTAGTAACAAAGGAATTCTCTCTTTGAATAAAAGGTAGATTGTATGATGTTTGTGTATGAAATATAATGTTGCATAGTAGTAAAACATAGGCAGTGAATGAGAGGATGAGAGAATGCTGAAAAGAAATGAAGTGTGCTCTGCTGGATGTGTAATGCTTCTATATATGAATGGAAGAGCATAAATAAACTGAGAGAAATAACTGGGCATCAGAAGAATCAGATATAGCATGCAAGAAAGGACAAGTAGTGTGTAAGAATGATGACAATTGGGTAAAGAAGTGTTAAAGAGATCCAAGTGGAAGGAAGCTGAGAAAAAAGAAGATACAGACAAATGTGACAGCTGATTGCAGGATGCTGAACCTTACAAAGGAAATATATGAGTGAACATGACAATTTGCAACAATCTGTGCTGGAGAAGACCCATCCAAGTCATGCGAGAACTGGAAAACAAATTTAAATATGATGCACCTTCCTCTTATTACTATCTTTGCTTTTTTACTCACGTTTCTCACTCTGTAGGAAGGTTGGTGACAAAAGGGATCTAGCAACATGAGAACACAGGGTTGTAAGATCCTTTTAGTCATGTTCAGGACATAGCTACTTCTCTAGTGCTGGAGTTAGGAAAAATGCATCCCGTATGCTCTGCAAAGTGCAAGGCTATGAAGGAACTTTGGTCATATCAACGACATGACACTTCTCTAGTGCTGGTCCACATAAATAAAAAAACAGCACACTCTGTAAAATGACTGGTGTTAGAGATGGAGATCCAGCCATAGAAACCATACCAAAATGAAACATGAGCTAGATGAGGTTCCCCGAGCCATCTGGGTGAACAGTACCTCCAAATACATACTAACCCTAACTGTGGTGACCCTTCCAACCTGTGTCAGCAACATGAGCTAGATGAGGTTCCCCGAGCCATCTAGGTGAACAGTACCTCCAAATACATACTAACCCTAACTGTGGTGACCCTTCAAACCTGTGCCAGCATAGGAAGTTGATGTAAAAATAATAATGATGATATGTGTGTATGTTCTCCAAACGTTATGAGTAGTTTCAAATTCAAATAATTTCAAAATATGATACACTAAAATAAAAATATAAGATTCTGTTTAATAATTTTCTTTTAATTAATTTGAACAAGGACATTTTATTTCATTTATATAAATAGATAGTTAAATATTTAAAATCAACTCATTCTGTTATATTAAATAGATTAGAATTTAATCACATTTCTTCCTTCTGCTTGATGTGTGACTATGAAGTTAAACATTTAAAAATAAGCAATTTTATTCATACAATTAAATGTAAACATTAACACCATCTATTGAGAACAATAGATATTAACTTGCTTCAACAGAATGATGGCAGGTAATTTATCATTAAGTCAATGAACAAGGTAGAACAGACTTAGAAAGATGTTGCCAGCTGAGAATACTCAAAAGGTAGAGATGATAAGCCATCAAATATGTTTTGACTTTCAATTACATGCCAGTGTCACATAAAATCACACAGTACACTGTGAAGTGGTTGGCATAAAGAAGGGCATCCAACTGTAGAAACCATGCCATGGCAGACATTGGAGATTGACACAGTTAAATGGATCACTGGTTTGTCGAACCATCAACCCATGCCAGCATGGAAAAACAAAGTTAAATGATGATGAATGAATGGTGATGAATTATCATAACCAAAATCTCATGTGATTACCTTGATCTGATGACAGTAATGTTATACTCCTTCATTTGTCCTATCTCAGTTGACTACCGAGATATCTCTATTTTATACTGAGTTGCAATCTAACACCTAAAAATGAGTCACCAAATTAGCCACATCTGGGGTAATTTCAAGTTACTGATAAACTAACCATGGCAAATGGTTTCACTGAAGCTAGATAAAGTTGAGACTATGAGGTTCAAGATTTTATATGAACCTTTTACTTGTTTCAGTCATTAGACTATGGCTATGCTGAGGCACCACCTTGAAGAATTTCTAGTTGAATGAATTGACTCCCTGTACTTATTTTCTTTTTTTTTAAGCCTTGTACTTATTCTATCAGTCCCTTTTGCCAAACTGCTAGATTACAGGGACGTACACACACCTACACTGGTTGTCAAGCGGTGGTGGGGGACAAACATAGACACACACACACATAGATACATATATATAAATAAATATATGTATATATGACGGGCTTCTTTCAGTTTCCGTCTACCAAATCTACTCACAAGGCTTTGGTTGGTCCGAAGCTATAGTAGGAGGCACTTGCTTAAGGTGCCACGCAGTGGGAGTGAACCCAGAACTCTGTGGATGGGAAGCAAATTTCTTACCACACAGCCACACCTGTGCTTTGTAGTCGTCTTTCTGTATTAAACAAAACTGCTCTACTGTAAACAAACGTATCAGTGTTATGAACCTAAAATTGTTTATGATGATTATTTGCATATCACTGTAGCTGCTGTTCATTTCTTTTGATCATGTAAATAGGCATGCTATCTGCAACATATATTAACCAGAACAGGAGTGAATGACTATGATATATACAAAGTTTTCAGAGAAGACTGTGAACATGGTTATTTGGTTAGGCTGCATGTTGTTCACATATAAAAATCAAGTCACCATATAGAGTTTGCAATGAATCACATTCATTTACATAAAGACATTACAAAGATTATTTGTCAAGAATGTTAAGGTGAATGTCAGGAGTGCATCTGTGTGCTGAGAGAGGTAAGAAAATAAGTATTCATATTTGATGAGATGCTCTTTTAACATGGCTGCTAATAAGCCAAGAATATCTCTAACGAATTCTGCTAAGCTTCTTCTCTCTTCCCTGATTTGTCTTTCTCGCACATGTTAATTTATGACCGTATTTTGGTGGGGAAACTGCGTGGAAATTTCCATTCAAATTACGAGATCAGATGAAAGCACCTGTCATATGATTGGTCAGAAAAATCCCCGACATGTCATGCCCTTTTGTTTGTTACTGAGATATCAGGGTTTTGAATTCCAAGCATCGCTACAAGTTCATTCATTTTACATTATAGTACATCCCATATTTCAAACAGTGACAGGATCTTTCCACTTTATCTCATCAATCAAAAACTGCAGTAAACTATCAAAGTCCAATTTTTCCAGCTTTTAGCTTTCCCATAATGTTTTGATAAAAAATCCTTGCATATGCTCAAAGTTTGACACCACAAACTAATTCCACTTTAACAGAACATATGGTGGGTTTTTTTTTTGTCCTGTTTCTCTGCATCTAAGCTCTCTAAGTCTTTGCAACTAGAACTGCTGTGTCTGTGACCCAACTAATGGCTTCTGTACCAACTAATGGCTTCTGTACCTCAGCTCTAACGAGATAATATTTATTTCTATACTGGGCACGAAATTTTGGGGGAGGGGAGTAATCGATTACATCGACCCCATTTCGTAAATGGTACTCACTTTATCGACCCCGGAAGGATGAAAGG
>JAOPUL010004744.1:43546118-43556945 GCA_027564515.1 Octopus rubescens
TATATATATGAAATTTATTAACATTCACATAAAACAATGCATAGAAATGTACACACATGTCTACAATAAGTTATATACCCATGTGTAAATGCTTTTATTATTATCATTTTCTTTGCTGGCATATGACCATATTTCTATCCCCATTAAGTAGCATAACAGTTAAAT
Source organism: Octopus rubescens (assembly GCA_027564515.1). Lineage (NCBI taxonomy): Eukaryota > Metazoa > Mollusca > Cephalopoda > Octopoda > Octopodidae > Octopus > Octopus rubescens. The sequence continues at coordinate 43,546,284 of JAOPUL010004744.1, forward strand.
TTCTTTTCTTTCTCAATCGTTTGAGTAAACATACATCTAAATAGCCTTAATTATTATCTCTTTAACTTTACTTGGACTGCAATAAACGCTGTCTATTTTATATTATTTCCACAACTACAAATGTTGACTATAATTTTGGCAATTTAAGATCTTGATCTCAACTGAAGTGCAACTTAGAAAAGTGACAAAAACTAAACAAAACAAATAACAGTGTTGAAAGAAGTTTGATTTCACAAAAGAAATATTTCATTAAAAATTCTGACGTAAAAGACAGCAAAACTTTACAAGATAAAACGACACATAAGTTGGTCATTGAAAACAGTTGTAGGGAGACAAGTGCTACGATAAAGAAGAGTTGGTAGATTTCCCTAATATAAATTCATATTTTTAAACAACTAGTCCCTCACTCTGGCTGAAAGATTATGACTTAACTTCTGTTAAGTACACATTAATCCTGAATTACTATTTGACTTATTTTCATAAGTTATCAATGACTATCAGTACACAAGAAATGCTTCAACAATACACATACACTAAGCAGTTCATTTACTAAATGATAACAGTGTTTAATGTGCTCAAATGATAGAATCTTATTAGCATTTGCTCACATTACACTTTGATGATTTTTAGATCAATAAAGATGATTTCCTTTAGGGAAAACAATAGTGGGGAACACACAGAACTCTTAAACTAATTATGATGTCCATTTAAAGATAGGGACATCAATCTGTTGTCCTGTTATTCTGTACTTTTGCCAGAGATAGGTATTGAAAATATGATGTTTTATTTCTTGCATTCCTTTTAAGGTAAATGCAAGTTTAAACAATGGTAAGAAATGGCAAGTTTAAGAAATAGCAAACAATCTTTGCCCAAAGTGTTACCTTAAATAATATGCAAAATATATTGAAAGGCATTATGATAAAACAGGGCAAAAAAAACTTTGAAATTTTACTTCTTTTTCAAACCAATCCAGCCTTCTGTTCAAATACAAGGGAAAATTACTTCTTAACTATGATGCATGGCTGTTGCGAGGCTAAGGTGATGTACTTACTAGAAGCCATGTTGATTTTATTGAAGCTTATTGCATCATGTCTGTGTCTCTCTCTCTCTATGTGGGTGGGTGTGGAGAGAGAGAGAGAGGTGGGGGTGAGAACCAGGAAGGGTTTTTGTTTTTGTAGTGTAATACAAAAACATAAAAGTAATCAACAGAACTTTGTTGGAAGTATCTAAGGAAATCAGCAGGAGTTACATTTCTAAACTGCAGTTTATTTTAGTCAGTGGACAGTACCTGTCAACTGATTTGAAAGTAACAAGATAATAAAATATATAGGGATTACAGAGCACAACAGCTTATTCCCTCATTGCTACCTGGGAAGCACAACAACACTTTAAAAGGCGATTTGAAAATCAAGAGACAAAAGCAAGACCAACAACTTATGTGCAGAGTTAGATAAGGTACAGGCATTTAAGAACACATCGATGTCCTGTAACCTCTGCTTCACAGAGAAACTCTATATCATCCACCGTCCTATCACAATATTAAAAATAAACAAAAACAAAACAAAGAAAACATCTCAGATAATTCTGAGTTGCCCACACATGCCTAAATTCTTCCTTGAGAAGCATAATAGATGACCAAACCATTTGTACTGCCTAAAATTATCATATTACTTTTAAACCCATTGACATGTAGATCAAACAACCAAATGATATTTCAGTTCTGAAACGTAATATATGTTTATCTCATATATGTATGTGTGTATGTATGTATGTATACACATATGTGTGTGTAAACATATAAACATTAGGATGATAAAGTATTTGGACAGTAGGGAATCTGCTATAAACACACCAACTGTAACAAACACGATTAAAACCAGTTTGGGAAATCTATTTATAGAGCTTCACAAGATATCATTATCTCAGTCAGTTGTTTACAACATTATTAATATGCAGTTATTGATTGCTGATCACAATACCATATACACAAACTTATTCAAAATACACGCATCGAAGTTGTCTGAGTGTGGAAAAGGGAAATAAAGTTTTCTTCCTTTTCCTTTTTAATAACAAATTTATTTTTGATCTTGGTTCTCACATGTGTCCATTGTCTCCTTTTCTGTTCTACCATTAATTTATTCTGATGATATTATAGATCTGTATAAAGTCTCAGCTTTCATGTCTAATATAACCCAGCTTATCTAATTATTGATTTCTAACATAGGCACAAGGTCTCAAATTTGAAGAATAGATAGAATTGATTAGATTCAACCCCTATACAAATTTTATTGATAAAAACATAGTCAACCTTGGTAGAATTTGAGCTCAAAACAAAACTACACAACTAAATATTACAATATATTTTGCCTATCATGCTACTGATTCTGCCAATCTGTTGCCCTAATTGACAACAGCTATTTACACAATAGATATCACTAAGAAACTGCACTATTTATATTTCCTGAACTCTTTTCAACAGTTATTCATTTTTGATCATGAATATTAAGAGGAACCTAGGAGGAAAATGATCGACTTTTCATCAAATCGGACTGAGAAAACAATGTTTTCCATTGGTCTTTCCAATTGTTAATACTATCTATCGGTCACAACTCCAGGTAGAAGGAGCAACATGAAATAAAGTGTCTTGCTCAAGGACATAACACATCACCCAGTCTGGGAATTGAACTCACAACCTCACAATTGTGAATCCAATTCTCTAACCACTCAGCCACGTGCCTTCACAGGAACCTAACTCGTTGTTTATTCAGCTAAAGTTCATATATGAGATCATATTTTGTACATAATATAGGTAGTGATTTCAAATACATATTAGACACCACTGAAAATATTCCTTACATACACATCATTGTTATAATATCCTTTCTACATGCTAATATGGATTAGTCCATTCTCTAATATAACATATTTCCATGTACAACAATTAACTTATTTGCTGTTCTTATGTCTGTTAATTTTATTTTATATTGCAATTTGTGGACAATAGATGTGTTGATTACAGGTTTCTAAAGGATCAATCACTGGTTCACTGCATGTTTGATGGTGAGAGGGACAATTGGGCATCTGTAATAACTCAATGAACTTCATTCAACATTCTTCACCAATGTAAAGGGGGGGGGAACCTGCATGCATACACACATGCAAAAATTGTAAAATATTGCAAGGATTCTTCATTTGAGTTTCCTGGAATAAACACATGTTCACAATCACATACTCTTAGAGCTTACACACACACTTGTATACTAAAGTGACATTCACACCCATTACATAAGTGTAAGTTTATCCACACGTGCACCTACCACTATTTATACACACATACTAACTCATTCACATATTCTCAAATCCCAGGAACTGTTCTGATTCAAACAAAAGAGCCTTGTTTTTTTGTTAGTAAATCCAGCAAAGGAAAAACTTAAACCTCAAATACATACATACATACATACATACATACATACATACATACATACATACATACATACATACATACATACATACATACCAGCTGACCCCTGGACATGAATGTGGTTAGAAAAATACAAGAGAAAGAGGACATCTATGAACCATTGACAAGGAGTTTGCAAATCCAGTACCCAAGATACACGTTCAGCTTGATACCCATTATTATTGGAGCAACAGGATACATACGCTTCATTACTTACACAGTTGTCATTTCAATAGTCTATGGCTTCCGTGTACTCCTTACTTGCATTAAATATACGGTACAATATTTTTGTCTATTTCCACGTATTTATTAAAGGGTAACTAAGATAAGTTTTTATGCAAATGTTACTAAGAACATTTATATATTTAGAACTTAAAGCAAACAAAAGTACATATTGCCAAAATAGAAAATCTGTGCTTTCAGGATGTGCTTTCCTGTTTTCTTACAAGAGTTTAGTTTGTAATGGAACATATTATATGCCATATTTTTATTATTATTTTTTCGAAGATTATCTATTTACAATTAATATTGTCATTGATTTAAAAGTTAACACATTCCTTCAATATGTCAAATATTAGAAAGTCAAAATTATTGATAATTGAATTTTTCAATTTTAAAGAGTTGCAAGATTGAAATGTATAGAAACTTACCTTAAGGTCTTGACTGTCTTCACTCTTTACAGCATATATTCCTTTCTAGAAACAAAAACAGAAAAAAAATAAATGAAATTATGAAAGCCAACTAAATGATATATTTTAATATAGATTAATTCTTAAAGATCAAAAATTGTAAAGTTAGTTGTGTCCATAAAAAAAGAGAAACAATAAATAGTCTTTGGTGAAAACTCAACTTAATTCCGCAATTCTTATCTTCCTATATTTGGAAAAAGTGGCAAAGGAGAAGAAGCTAACAGGAATATGAAATAAATATGTAATCTGTTTTTAAAATACTAATCACATTTTTACATGGAAAAATTAGAAAAGACAAACATTAAGCCAAGTTTCTATTATTAATTATTATCATTGCAAAAAAATATCAGTTATATCTAAACACATGTTTCATACCAGTTCTTCACATACAAACCTTTTACACTTCTATTGAGAATTACATTGTATTTCCATTATTCAAAGCCCACCCCAACCTGTGAAGGCTGCAATTCATAACCACAGTCTATTCCAGTACAAACAACTCTGGCAATAATATGTCCAACCATTTGAAAACACATTTAACAGCACTCTCCCACAGTACCACTCTAAATTTACTCTCTCACTCTCTAATCAAGACAAACATATACTTCTATACTTCACCAAAAATATATATACACACCAACACAGCTTTAAAGTCAATCCTCTCTCTGGCCCAAGCTTTGTGTTGCTTTTGCATCCCTTTATAATAAAGTCCGAGAAATCAAACTTAGTACACACTGATTGAACCAACGTAACCTGTTTCTCCTGTACCATAAATAAATCTAACAAACATATTAAAACCAGAAGAACAGTAAATGAATGAAACACATTCAAATAGCCACAATACTGTGCGCACATAACCAAATACTGCATGATGGAAATCCAGTAGAGATTGAGATGAAATTGAAATATGCAATTGTCTGAATTTCTGAGGTGAGGAATTATCATTATTATTATTATTATTATTATATTTATTATTAAAGCAGTGAGCTGGCAGAATTGTTATCATGCGTAGCAGCATTTCTTCCAGCTCTTTATGTTTAAAGTTCAAATTCCACTGAGCTCAACTTTACCTTTCATCTTTTTGGGGTCAATAAAATAAGTACCAGTTGAGCACTGAGGTCAATGTAATTAGCTCCTCCCCTCAAAATGACTGGCCTTGTGTCAAAATTACTATTATTATCATTATTAGGCAGTGAGCTGAGTGAATTGTTAGTAAGCCAGGCAAAAAACGTTTAGCGGCATTTCCTCCATCTTTACGTTCTGAGTTCAATGTTACCTTTCATCCTCTTAGGATCGATAAAATAAGTACCGGTTGAAATATTCTGTTGGCGCAGGAAGACTGCACATGAGGACAACATGATCAATGGTTTCATTTTGTTGTTTACATACACGATATGTTGGGCTACTGCCATTCTTTAATATGTTGGCCTGGTAGTTCCTTGTAGGTAGACATTGGTCTTGGGCTGCTATGATGAACCCATCTGTCTCCGATTTTTTATTTATTTATTATTATTATTATTATTATTATTATTATTATTATTATTATCATCATTATTATTATCATCATCTTTAACTGGTGGGTGTAAGCCTGTTCCCTGGGGTCAGTCAGTTTATATTTACTCTAATTCAAGCACAAAATCCAAGTGGGAGGCATCAGAAGTGGAAAGGTAATTAACACAAGAATATTGCTAGTATGGACAATGGAATGAGAAAAATGTATGCCTATGAATATAATGAAGAGTTGAAATTCCAGGAATATTACCAATTATGGCAGGCACCTGAAGTAAACACTGAAAGGTACAACAGAAACGTTGTTAGTATAACATTGAAGATGAAGGCACCAGTCCAAATACATCAGTACATAATAAAATGCACTTGATGCATGGATTAGTTTTGAACTACTACTACTTTCTGTACTTGAGCAAAACTGCCTGTCATAATAAAACAACAACTACTACTACTACTACTACTACTACTACTTCCAAGTATTATACAATCTGCTTCTTGTTCAGAAACCCTGTTTCAAAAGGTGTTATCACATGTTATTACATATCTTCTAAACTTCTCAGTCATTAGTTGCCCTATTCTCAGTATCATATCTAGTGCCAATGTTGCTTAGATGTGCATTTATTATAGTAGATCATGCCTTTCAATAACAAATACTCTATTGTCAAAGTCTACTTGGTATGCTTAGACATTTTTTAACTTTATAGATATAATCCTTGTACAGAGAAAATCCCCCCCCCCCCTAAAAACGACTTACTACAAATTATCTGTCAAACTACTATAAAATCCAAGTTCAATTTTTCTTAAAACCATAATAGTTATCTGAGAAACCATAATAGTTATCTGAGAAAAGCAAACAATAAGAAAAGAAAATCCAACAATAAAATCAACAGCTACTAATCAAATGTTGTGTCCTAAGAAAGTAACACTTATTATTTTATCAAGAAACAATATATAAAATTGCACGTGCAAAATCCTGAGTTAGATTTTGCAAAACGAAACTTTGAATAAAATTACATACGCACCAGTATGCACACACACACACACACACACACACACACACACACACACACACCAAAGAATTTATTGAGATAATATGGCCATAGAATAAGACTACAAAAGGTTTTCAGGACTTCAACAAAAGGAATGCAATAGCAAATAGCTGAGACCTGATTGTCAAGATAAAATCACAAAATGGAAACTCACTTTGTGACAACACCCATTTGTTTGTTTTACGATACAAATGATTTTACATTACATGATAGAAGACCTCGCAAATTATATATGCACATGGGTGTATAAGTATATATATGCATATGTTTTATAAGAAATCTAATAGGAATGGGTTTTAAAACCATACATTTTCTTGTGTTTTGCATATTGTGAACTAGTTTTGGTGGAGGAAGTAAAAATATGATAATTACAGTATTTATTGCTTATTTGCAGATGGTGTTGAAGATAGGAAGAAACATCATTGATAAAAACAATTTCTCTAACAAGAGAAAACAATTTTTAAAAATCTCACTGAAGGTGTGAGATTCATTATGTTAAAACAGGACTAGGTTTACTACTCAGTGCATTAATTGCAATGTGTCATTTTTTTGCTTTCATCTGCAATCCATTTAATATATCTCATATGAAAGGATGGCTGAGCATAAAATACTAAGATGGCTAAAACAAAACTTGCTTTAAATCCAAATTTCTACACCCATGCTACAAGGCATGATGTGATAATTATGAATTTGTGACTGCAAGTTATATCATGGAAATTCCTGGAGTAAGTTGGCAAGTTGATATCCCAACACTTCTTCCAGTTTACAAGTATGAAAAAATAACTTTTCTTTGTACATATCATGACACTTTCAGGAAGAGTAGTTTCTATGTAGGAGAATGACATCCAAGTATTGTACAGAACCACTTCAAGCATAACTGCGAGCATTAATTCATGTAAATTCCGTAGAGGCATGGAAATATTAATGCTTTGGGTCATGGCTCAAACAGCTTTGGTATGGAGCTCTGCAAAAGGATGCATTGAAAAACAGTCACTAAGTTAAAAAAAATTCAAGGCATTACAGTGTCTTCAAAGGATTTGGATATTAATATTTCATAAAGCATTATACTCTTGAATGGTTGTTTATGATTAGCAATATATATATATTGTATGGGAAGGAGACCAGGATCTGAAAACTAGGATTCTGTTAAATTTGTAATATTTCAGTTTTGAAAGAATTTTAAGAGAATCAGGTATTTTCAAGTTGACAATGACTTTCTTAGAATGTAGGCAGTACCCATGAGAACAATTATCTATTATAGTTCTGATGCCTTGGGATTTTCCTAGTACCTGGCTGTAGTGTTTAACCCTTTAGTATTTAAACCAGCCTAATCTAGTGAGTCAACTTCCAATGAAAAGTAAATTACGTAGCAATACATTTCCAAACTATAGTTTCCAATACATTACCAATACATATGGTAAGGTGTTATATAGTCCATTTTCATAATGTGTGTAATTAACCCAATTCTCAGAGAAACTAATTTCATAAAAATTTCCAATAAACATTTTTTCTTAATCAGAGATATATAATTTTATCTTCCCATTTTTCTTCGTTTTATCTTCAAATTTTACAAGATACCAAAAACTGATATATTTAATGCGATTTGACTGTAATAGTATATTTTCTATTATATTTAAAGCTATAATGACAGTTCTGAACTTTACTAAATTAATTATACATTACTTGTCTGTCTATTTTTAATCCTCCACACTTGTCTAGTCACAGCTGTCACCATATTTGTAGTGCAAGAGAAAGAGACAAGAGCAGCAGGATGATTCCAGTGAAATGCTTTTATGTAGTCTTTCTAAACTCAACTACATTCTTTTTCTTATTTTATTAGTTTGATCCAGAGGGAGAGGGCTGTACTCATAGTTTTTACAGGTCTTTCAAGATCCGAGAAAATGGTGTGGTTAATGTTCCTCTCAAACAGCTGCAAGTTAACAGCAAGAGGAAAAATGTAAAAATGGATGGAATTCCAGAGGACCAACTTACTGGGGAGAAAGGCCTGTAAATAGTGATTAGTGTGGGGCATGAGATATGCACGTAATATAGGTGATGAGAGCAGAGGTGGCATGAGATCAACCAGATCCCTGGAGAAGAAGCCACTGCAGTAGTGACAGAAAAAGTTGAGAGAGAACATAGGAGAACTGTGGGTCAAACATTGGAGTGTATTGGCAAGCAACTTCATGCAATCAGTTGAGCTGCCTTTCTTTGGATGTAGTCTAACATATCTGTGAGTATATCCTAAAGGATATGCTATATCCTTTAGGATATGCAGCAGCATATCCTAAAAGTGGGAGCAATTCTTCATTGTGAATGTTATCTGAGACTTGTAGAGAGTTAGTATTTTCTGACTCTGAAGAGGAAAGCAAGTCTTTGTGATGCAGTTAGGATTAACTATGCTGAGGGTGTACATTTGCTAGGAGAGATCTTCAGTGATTGTGAGGCCAAGCATTTATGTGATCATGAGGGTTCTAGTTGTGTACAGTATATGTTTAGTGGGTGAGGTGGGGTGCAATAATGTTTCCTCACTATATGAAATGAGTGTATCTTTATGCTGTTGAAGGAGACAAGATTGATATGGCCACATTGTAGGATGTTTCTGAGTCCTCTTTTTATGTAGTCAATGCAGATTTAATATGCAGAGCCTAAGCTACATGTGGATGATGTTTGGGTGCAGAAGATTAAGGAGGAATGAAGAATGGTACCATTGATGGAAGTGAAAGCAAATATATCACTGACATATAGGAGAAACAGTATGAAGGACAAGATCAAACCTTGGAGCACACCAGAGTTAAAAGAATATGAGGCATCCAAGAGATCTTCACCAACACATGCTGCAATCTGACAGAGAGTCTGCTATCCAAGAGACAAAAGATAGAAGGTGTGTGTGTGTGTGTGAGTGTGTTGCACAGACAATTTTGGCAAGAGATGTGCATGCCAATCACAGATGAAAGCTGAAGCTTGTATCTAACATTTTCCGAACACCTTAACTTTTTATATATTAATCAAGTGCATAAACTATGAAAGTTGACCTAAGATCTAAAGATTAACTTGAAATAACTAAAGAAAAAAAAGCTATCAGGATCTATCAAAATTTAATCATGAATATAATCTAATAATCACAAAACAAATAGTATTTTAGTAGTTGCCAGATGTATTTGAAAAAAAAAAAAAAACATTGACGCAATTATAAAACAATTACTTTTATTAACTAATCAAGCATATTACACACAAGGATAACACACAAGTTAAAATATTAACAAAGTCATTTAATAATCTTAGACTTGAAAAATAAACAAAAGTCACAACATTAAGCATGGCAATAATGCTCAAACTTTTTTGTGGCGTAGCGATCCGATGTGAACATAATCTCCATTTAGTACATTTGCACCACCTCTTCATTATGGGTAGTAGAGTAGCCTGACAAGAATAGATGAATAGACTTTGATTTTTTTATAAACCTGTCATAGAAGTAAACCATGTGATTTATTAGACATGTGAACCTTCTTGAAAATGAAAATAATCACTGAATAATATGAATGACTAAATAAGATATCTCTTGTTTTAGCCATTGTCAAGAACTACTTTCTTATGCACCAAACTGAGATTTCATGTAAATGAAAATTATTCTTTTCCAAATCTTAAATAGTGTAGGATTTTAAAAAAAAAGTAAAATAACAGTTTCTTGTTTTTTGTTTTTGTATTCAACTGCCTTAAAAAAAAGAAATAAAATGAACCCATTTCTACAAATCTGCTTTAAAAAAGAAAACAATTCTTTGAATGGATGTGTGTGGTTAAGAAATTTGCTTCAGAACTATGTTGTTCTGAGTTCAATCCCACTACATGGCACCTTAAGTATGCATCTTCTATTGTAGTCTCAGTATGTATGTATGTATGTATGTATGTATGTATGTATGTATGTATGTATGTATGTATGTATGTATGTATGTAT
>JAOPUL010004744.1:43727281-43737294 GCA_027564515.1 Octopus rubescens
CCAAATCCACTCACAAGGCTTTGGTCGGCCTGAGGCTATAGTAGAAAACACTTGCCCAAGGTGCCATGCAGTGAGATTGAACCAGGAACCATGTGGTTGGGAAGCAAGCTTCTTACCACACAGCCACACTTGTGCCTATGTTATTTATTAATTTTATAAAACAAAAAAACAAAAAAAAACAATGAGATCTAGATGCTGATAAAGAACCCTGTAGATAGAATTAACAAATAGTATTACTTGAAATGTGGTACAAATGAATTCAAAGACCCAGTTGCAAGTGACATAACATTACTCATGATGAAAAACAGAATAATCTTACATATCATTTACTTCCATCTATTTCTTATTTACAACTAGGCTTTCTTTTTATAACTAATTTATTCTTTGCTTGCTTCTGTTAGCAACTTACCATATAATTATACTTACCATATAATCATTATCAACAAACTAATTCAGTTCTTAAAGTTTTAATATTAACACACAAAACAATATGCTGCTTAGTGTTTTAATTCCTAACTCAAGATTTCCTATCAAACATGAATCAACAACAATTCAAACTAAGCACGTACTAACATCATTCAGTCAACCAATCCTTTAGTGCTAGGATTATCAAATAAAGAATAGGGCAGGGTCTTTAATACAACTAAATCCTTTCATAACTCTATGTTTCTATAAGATTGTGCATAAATTACTTAGATGATACTAAGCTAATGTCCTGACAAAAAGAAAGAAGGAAAAAAGTTATTGCCCAGATAAAGAATCCATTTAAATAAAAGCGTATCTAAGAATATAAACTTGCAATATGCGACTGTTTCTTTATGTGTGAATTAATGGGAGATATCAATTATGAATTTGGTTTTGTTATTGGATTGGATTTATATGAATGGAAATCTTACAATGCTCCCCTCAATTATAAATCACTAGGTTATCCTTTAAGACGTTTAGCATATAGGATGTTTCTTGTTTAATTCTACATTACCAAAAGAATTCAGATTGCCTTAGTGAGAATATAATGGTAAAACCAGGAGGGGGTCTATAATAAAGAGTTTATTGTTTGAATATTCAAAATATTTTATTTATATACTGTCACAGATACTGTGCTGTGTTTATTTCCAAGATATGTAACTCTCTAAATGGCCCCAGTTAGTCTAGCTGTAAACAAACTCTACTGAGTAAAAGTGCAATGCAATTGTTGTTGTTTAGCCCCAGGTCAGTCCTGATCATGCTGTCCTGAGATCAAATGTATAATGTACCTGAATCATATAATTTTCTTCATTTATTTATAACAGATCAAATAACCAAATAGAGCCGCTACCTTATTGGCCTAATGTTGTAGGCAGTGGCAGCACTAAAATTGACAAGTGCTTCATACACTTGCAATACAATTCCTCCTGTAGGGCCAGCAACCTAAAGAAAACTTGGATCCAACTAACTCTATCCAGAAGTAAATAGGACTGATTACTAATAGATGAGTCCTCTTCATCATGAAAAGGCAAGGGACTAAGTTACTTATGTGAACAACAGAGAGACCAACTAAGGAAAAGATATCATAAGTTGAAGTCTTTGATCTTAATGATAGTATCCACTTATTAAGGTAGCCATCTATAGGTGGTCAGTCCTATTCATTTCTAACTGGGACAAGTTGGATCTGATTTCTATTTGGGCTGTTGCACCTATAGGAGGAATTGAACTGCAAGTGTATGAAGCACTTGTAAATTTCAGTGTTGCTACTGAGTCAATAAGGGGACCTCTAAGTAGCTATTTGACCTTGAACTTATTCATCCATAGAAAGAAAAGTAGAAAATAAATATAAAGAAAAATAGTGAAAGGAATATTGCACTAGTTTGTTTTCTCACAATTAGTGTCTTTTTAACCTTAAGAAAGGTCAATTGACTAAATGCATGGGGTTGCTCACCAACACACTCTGACCTTTGGCCTATGGGCATGCAGTCTCCTCTCTTTGCCTTTTCTACCATCGTTGTAGCAACCACTTCTTGAATCTGGTTGGACTTGTGCCACCTCACTCATCCCTCCTCCTTTTGTCCCATAGGTTGTGTCCACTTCCCCAGTCCTTACTCATCACAATGTTGCCCCTCTGAAATATTTTCTCTGCCCATGTACTTTCCAGCAACCATTTACTTGCAACTGTTCAAGAGGAACATTAGCTGCATCAACCTCACTGATATCAGAGAGCCAATAATGATGGCTTTGGGTACCAACCCTTTCCTCCAAGCCAATTCATAAAAAAGTCCATACTGATGTCATCCAGAACATTTTTATCTGCAAATCCAAATCACCTACTGAAGTCTTTATGCTGAGCAAACATTCCAGACTGAACACTTAACATTGGGTTAACATCACAAATTGATTCTGTTATCATAATGTTACAATCCTAAATTAGAACATCTAGTAATGTGCTTATCATTAACACTTATCCCTATGTCAGCAATATTAACCAACTATATTATTGTTTCCAATGATTTTGTCCTAAAACTATAAACTTTCTGTAAAATTTCATTATGTCTTCTGTTTCTAATTCTGTCAATATCCAAATAGTTTAATCAACTACGTACTTGATAAATTGTTTCAACTAAGGAAGAAAGATATTAAATCAAGAAGAAATAGCAATAATAAAGAAGTCACCACTTTACTATTTTAAAAGCTGATCAAAATTCTAATATTTTTCTCTATCTTCTTTTCTTTGTTTAAGAGAATATCTAATTTCTCTTTCACAGCTAATATAATTCCTGCTATAATGGTAATTCAAAACTATTGTATTTTCAAAATGGACTTGTAATGCAAAAACATACTAAAAGGCGCAAGTGTGGCTGTGTGGTAAGAAGCTTGCTTCGCAACCACATGGTTCCGGGTTCAGTTCCACTGCATGGCACCATGGGTAAGTGTCTTCTACTATAGCCTCAGGCTGACCAAAGCTTTGTGAGTGGATTTAGTAGACGGAAACTGAAAAGAAGCCCATCATATATATATGTATGTGTGTGTGTGTGTCTTTGTGTCTGTGTTGGTCCCCTACCACCGCTTGACGACAGGTAATGGCTTGTTAAATCCCAGTAACTTAGCAGTTCAGCAAAAGAGAACGATAGAATAAGTACCAGGCTTTTAAAAATAAGTTCTAGGGTCGATTTGTTCAACTAAAAGTTCTTCAAGGCGGTGCTCCAGCCTGGCCGCAGTCTAATGACTGAAACAAGTAAAAGAATAAAAGGTTACTCATATAAGCTTTCTCAACTTTAGAATAGCTTCTAGGAATCACTGAATGATAATGCAGATTCGTTTTGAATATCATTAGTGGAGGATCAAAAATTTCATCAACCCCAAAGAATCCTTAATTATAATGGGCATCATTATGAAAAGTCAAATGGAATTAGATACATTCTTTTATCTTCATATTAGAAAGATAAAGAATTTTAACTAATAAAAAATCCCATTACCTTTTCTCCCAGCAGAAGTAATGGTAAGTCTGGTTAGATATAATCAAGAATGAAGAATTATTTTGGTTGAGAAATTTTTGAGTTCAGCATCCCTTTCATAACATGGTATTGAATATTGATTTCATTTCCGATCGAGATTAAAGACAAAATATTTCTACCAAAAACAACATCAATAAGAACAGCTACTATACTAAAATCCTGTAACAAATGATAAAAATGATAGCTCATTAAGCATGTAAGTGATCTTAGGCCTGGGGAGATCATTAGTAAAATAACTGAAACTACCCCGTTCTTCAGTTGAACCTAAACTGGACACTTAATTTACAAAGAACTTATGGTGCCATGTAAATAATAATAATAACAAATTATACTTTTTAAGAGGGCCTATAAGCAACTATGGTCAACCTTGTATACACTAGTACTATTTATAAGTAGATAGAATGTTAGAGTTACTTGCTGCAATGCCCAGTTTGCTGCATATAATACATTATGTATTGTGATGAAATAAAGTCATGCTAGTTATTTGTAAACTGAATAGGTTACAAGAGTGCATTATTGTACATTGATGGAAAAGCTATGAACTTGGGAAAGCTATGAACTTGGGAAAGCTATGAACTTAAGAAAGCTATGAACTTAAGAAAGCTATGAACTTAAGAAAGCTATGAACTTGGGAAAGCTATGAACTTGGGAAAGCTATGAGCTTGGGAAAGTTATGAACTTGGGAAATTTTCAGTTATTTCAGTTTATTTCAATAGACTTTGCATCTTACAGTGCAAAGGCTGATGGCAAGGTAGAAGTGAACCAAACAATATTAGCCAAGGAATAGATATTTCACACACTGGCACTGGCATTGTACTTAGATTCATGACCAACATAACTAACTCTTAGTGGTGCTGGTATCATTGTTGTTTTGTTCCAGGTTGTCTCTGACCGAACAGACCTATGATGAAAGGTGTTCCTTGATAAGGTGTGATTTAAGAATATTTTACAGCTATTTCTAGAAGACCAACCAAACATATACAAGCTCCTTCAGTACCTTATTAGTGAGCCTGTCTACAAGATATATTACACAGAGTGGAATAGCTGACTGCTGTAATCAGCAGTAGCAACATTATAAAATTGTAGTACTGAATTCAGTTTTTCTTCTGGGTTCAAGACATGATGGAAATGCTAAAATTATGGTTCTACCTTCTCATTATCACAACAATGTCTATTTAAAAATAAATTATATTAGCCAGTCACTATTTGATATACTATATGTATAGGATATGCTAACAATGAGTGGATAGCCAGGAATAAAATTATGCTTTAACTGAAAGCTGATTTTAATGGAATATGATAAGGGTTTAGGTCTTCTTGCCTAAATTTAATGAGTATTCAGAGAAGTTTATAAGTAAGAGCAGATGGTTTTGAATCCAGTAAGAAGGGGAAAAAAATGTATATTTCTTATTTCCTGAAATTACTCTTAATTACTATCAGATATTTCAACATATTGATTTATTACAAATTTTGAGACAGGGAACAGTTAATTATACCTACCCTAGTACTTAGTTTATAACCTTAGAGAGATGAAAGATAAAATTAACCATCATATTACAAGGATGAAGAAAGGATGGTGATGATGATGATGATCATCATCAACATCATCATCATCATCACCACCACCACCATCATCATCACTATCATCATCATCATCATCATTTAACATCCATTTTCCATACTAGCCTGTTGTTGGATGGTTTGACAGGATCTGGCAAGCTGCAAGGCAGTGCCAAGCTCCAATATCAGCTTTGATATGGTTTCTATGGCTGGATGCCCTTCCTAACATCAAGATATCAGCAAGATATTGCATTTGTAAAATTTCCTTGGTTTTAGAATGACTGATTTATTTTACCTGTTAGTTATCACATAAAATGTTTAGATTTCAAGGTATGCTTATATCTTAAAGCAGGAATTCACAAACTTATTTTGGCCAGAACCTATTATATGATTTTCCAAAAATCATGAAACCCAGACCTGCCACCCTAATTTAATGACATTAAATGAAACAAAAAAATGTTTTAGGGAAAGAATTTATTCATATACAAAAATAACTTATTATTTTAAAAAATGGCAAGTAGCATTTTTTTATATAAAATTATTTTCTTTAAATCTTATTAAAAGGTACCTAAAATTTGTGAAACCCCAAAATTCTTTCACAAAACTTAGTTTGAGAAACCCTGCCTTAAAAAATTCAACTATTTCAGATGCAGAATATTATAGGTATTTTAGTTGTGAACTACTTGACCCTGATAGTTAAAAGCAAATATATAACAGAAAATAAGAAATTGCATATCATGTGGTTTTATTTGAGGCTAACAGGAATCAGATAAAAAAAGAAACAAATATCTCAGCAGTAAAGATATTACACTAAGAATAATATTATTATTATTGATTTTGACAGGATTAGATCAGTTGGCAAATTGAGGAAAAGCAAACTTCCTGCTTTCAAAAGCCGGTGTCATATCTATCATATTAGCTATGTGCTCTTTGCAGGATCTATAAAATGAATGTAGAAAGTCACTTCAAAACTTTTCTCTGGTCTTTTGCCATGTGAAAAACGAGATGGAGTTTGTCACTTCCCAGCTACTTAAAGGTACCGATGATTTTGCTAACCATTAATTATGCTGTTGTTATTGTATAGGAATGTCTTGGCTCCTTTACAATTTCCAAAATTACCATTGATGTTATTTGGCTCCATTTAGCAAAAATGGTTTATTCCCATGCTTCTATGATTGGAGGTTGTCCAGAAAGAGTTATAAGTTTGATTAGAAGCCCTTATTCAGATTCTATCAGTACTTGAAGGCAGAGAGGAAAAAGTTTTCTCATACATAAGAATAATATTATCTGCACTTTATAATTTGAAAAATTAATTGGTTAAAAAATAGGATTTATCACATGCACATAAAAATATAAATTAAATACCAAATTATAATTCTGCCTTGAAATTTTCAATACTGATCATTTAAAAATATCTAATTAAAAACAGAGTAAATGAAACTAATTAACCAGGTACAATTAAATGCTTATCAAATTTAATTTAAGTCCTGCTTTTGTAGCTCTTTCATGGTGATCCAATAAGTGCAGAAAGAAATTACATTGTAGAAAAAAATTAATTAAATCAACTTCAGTATACTAGTTACATGCCTTTTTTTTTTTTTTATCAATTTGCAAAAGATGTAAAGCAAAGTTGACCCTAGCTGAATTTAAACTAAGAACAGTAATTGCACAGCAATTCTGCCATCTGAGACACAATTTCTTTTTCTTTTAGTTTTTCTTCATTTGTTTATGGTGCTTCTCTTATGAAAGAATATTTAATATTTTTTGTCTATATATATTTTATACATCTGCATATGTATGCTGTTGCTGCTTTTGAAAATCAACAACTATATATCATTGTTCAATGCATCCTTCTTTATTTAAGATGATAAAGTGTGATTTGAGAGAGATTTGGCTGTTATTATTTTTAGCAGGATGAATGATCATATACAGGCTCCTTTAGTGGCTCATCTATCTACATATGTTACTGTCATTGTTTAACCCCAGGTCAGCCCTAGCTGAGCAGAACTATGATCAAAGGCATTCCAGTTGTATCTACACTGTCTTTTACCTCTATGCAGGGAACTCAGGACCACATTATCTAATATGCCCTTCTCTAAGATAGCAGTGTGTGTGCTTCGAGGAAGTTTTGACTGATGTTTCTAGTAGATTGAGAAACCACACAGAGATTCCCTTGTTGTGTTATAGGTATGTGTGTGATGTGGGGAGGACATATATTGAAAATATCAAAGATGGTGTGTTTGTTGCATTAATTAACAACACAAATATCAACTTATTAGAGCATATAACAAACAGCACTTTAATAACACAGACAAGTTCACAAACCATTTCACTGGGAATCAAATGTTTTATTAATTCTTCAGATATTCTCAATAAGAAAATAATTTCCTAGTCAGCTTAGAACATGTAAACTGTCACAGGAGACAAGTTGAGCAAAACTGAATCAATAAAATTATTGATATCTCAAGTTAATTGACATTATTAATTCCAAAACAAGATTCTTTCTATATTTTTTGAGGGGGAGGGGCTATTTAAGTATGTTTTACTCATCTAAGGTGAAAATCCAGTCAGTAAAATAGATTAACAAAGGAAGACTGTCATAGATAGTGAATAACGGATTTTATCTGGACAATATAATTCTAACTTAATATTAGAATTATTTAAATTAGATAATCCAAAATTAGACCACTTACATAATATTTAATAGTTGAAAATTATACAAAACACTGTAAAATAGTTTCTAAATGTAACTAATCACTGGAGAGAGAGAGAGAGAGAGAGAGAGAGAGAGAGAGAGAGAAAGAGAGAGAGAGAGAGAGAGAGAGTGTGTGTGTGTGTGTGTGTGTTTGTTTGTATAGTGAAGCAGAATGGAGTAAAATAAAGTATGTCCAACAGCCCAGTGGTGCACAAGAATTAACCAAAAACTGACTTAACACATTCAGTGGAATGGATGATGAAACATGTAACATATTTAACGAAATTACTTGAAAGATAAATTAATATAATTTGATACAATATCCAGCATGGTTGCATCCAACCAGACAGAACAGCATGATCACAACCAATAGTATAAAGAAGAAAAAGATAGAAAGAAAAAAAAACAAAACAAAACAAAAAAAAAACCAACCTGTCTGTGTTTTAAATGGTTGATGTTACTTTACTGTATTACAAAATAAACTAATAAATATTTCTGCTAACCAGTTAACTGATCATTAAATCTAAGTTTAAGTAAAGAAGACATTGTTTTTTTTTTTTTTTCTTTCTTATTAATGTCTAGCGTCTCTCTGTTCACATATTGTCCAGAAATAATATATAAATAGTTTTAATTAACATGACAAAATTCACAGCATTAAGAATAACATATATATATATATTCACAGCATCAACAATAAAGCTATAAAAAAGAAAAACCTGTTTTAAACCTATCTGGTGTGTATACTTGAATAAGATGGAAACTGAAAGAAGCCCGTCGTATGTTCCCCACCACCACTTGACAACTGATGTTGGCTTGTTTACATCACTGTAACTTAGCAGTTCAGCAAAAAAGACCAATAGAATAAGTACCAGACTTTAAAAAAAAAAAAAGTACTAGGGTTGATTTGTTTTGACTAAACAAATTCTTCAAGGTGGTGCCCCAGCACGGCCGCAGTCTAATGACTGAAACAAGTAAAAGATAAAGACAGAAACACATACAGAAAACTAATGAGTTGACAGATTGGTCGAGTCATTTTCTTATCTATTAATGCATATTTGGGTGGGAGTTTTTATGGGGATGGGGGGATATGGGAAGACGTGGTGAGATCACATCTCAAGAAGTTGGGCCTTGCAAATGAAAGGATAATGAAAAACCAAGCTGAGAAGCAATATGATGTATAGTGGATATGTCCATCTTGTTAGCATGGCAGAACAGCTATTAAAACAATGATGATGAGATTGATTACCAATACAATAGTGTAAGCATGTTTACACACACACACATGAATGGACTTTAGATGAATGATCTTATTAATATCAGTAGTTTCTTCTTGAATAAGTAGTCAGTAAGGTAGCGTGTCATTTGTGAAGTAGTCAGTAAGGTAGAGTGTCATTTGTGAAGTAGTGAGTAAGGTAGAGTGTCATTTGTGAAGTAGTGAGTAAGGTAGAGTGTCATTTGTGTTCCTAGTTGAAAAGTGCTAATTTGTCAACATGAAACCATTGGTACTAGACTGTTAATTTATATTCCATTAAAGAATTCATTCTCACCTTTCCGGTGTCAAGTACAAGTTGTTTCAGGTTGTTATTAACGCAAAGTGCACACGCATACACACGCAAATGCACAAGGCGCAGACATAGATGTAGGGTTAAGAAGTTCGCTACCCAACCATGTAATTTCGGGTTCAGTCCCATTGCACACCACCCTGGGCAACTCTCTTCAACTATGGTCCCATGTTGACCAAAGTCTAGCGAGTGCATCTGGTGGGATGAAACCAAAAAGAAGCTTGTTGTATATATACATATACACACACACATATGTATATGTGTGTTTATTTGTGTGCATGTGTGTGTGTATTCGTGACTCCTTGTCTTGTCATTGCACAATTGTAGTCAATAATCGTCACTGTTATATAAGTGGTATCATGTCATTCATTTGCAATCTTCTTTTAAAACAGGCTTGGTCACCTTTCCATTCATTTTCCAAAAAAAATTATATGAAATATTACCTTGCTTAGAAACAGGTTAGGGTTGGTGACATAATGCGTTGGACAAATGTCTTTTACTATAACCCTGAGTTGACCATAGCTTGTGAGTAGAATTTTGGTAGCTGGAAACTATGCAGAAGTACAGCCCCCCCTTCTCTCTCTCACTATATATATATATGTTTGTTTTTATGTTCAGTTATAATAAAAACAATTTTACATCAATCTGAAGGGTTACTCTATACTCTTGTAGCGTACAAATTTATTATTCTTAAACAAGAATATTATTGAC
>JAOPUL010004744.1:43875205-43892186 GCA_027564515.1 Octopus rubescens
CATGCGCACATGTATGCCTGTACATATGTATACATATGCACTTAGGTGCAGTTATAGCTAGCATTGCATATGTGGATATTGCATGCTAAACATTATGAATGTTTTTCATATTTTAACAGTTCCTTTGACAGATTGTAGTTTTAACCATCTGATTAGACGTGGTTTGTGAATCCCAGCTTCTCGAGATTGGTATTGAGGCTGTTCGTCACGTAATCATGTTCTCTATTAGCTTTTGGTAGAAATCTAAAATTTTAGACCTGATGGTGTAACTGGAAATTTCTTATCATTTAAGGCATAGATGATCTCTTTTCCACTAACCTTTAACGTTATGCTGACATCTGCTGGGCAACTAATTTCGAATACCGTGCATAGTTTGTTTTTCATGTTCCAGATCATTATATCTGGTATGTTATGATTGGATTCCTCAAAGCATGCATCAGTTGCCGCGTTTAGGTGGTTTATCTGCATCCCTATCTTTTTTGCATTGGTTACTTCCTGCCTCTGCATTTCAAAAGCATATCCTTCAAAGTGAGAGCTAATGTCCTGGTTATATGTCCAGAATAGACAACTCTTTTAGTCAGTGTTGCTGTTACTTTGAAGCCTTCTAGGAATATAGCCAAGCATGACCTTTTGCTGGTACATCTTTTCTGAGACCTGTTAGAGTAGAGTTGTGCGACTCAGCTGGGAGTATATCTTTAGTCATCAGTCAGGGAATACTTTCTGAGAAGCTCCCGTTCAACTCTCATGGTGTTTGATGTTTGGTGGTTAGTATATGTTGTCATGGTGATAACATGTGGCATTCAAGGGCTGTTTATATCGATGTTCAAGTCTCTACAGCCTTCTTTTCGTGTTTTAAGTACAGGTGGTCTATATAATATACATGTGTTCCTTTTCGCACCAAGTAAGAAAAGGAACACGGGTACATTATATACAACATAAAATATCAGTTACGTTTTCTGTGTTCCCTTCCTACACACACACGTATATAGTGTTTATATATATATACAAACTTTAGATCAGTCCAAATATGTTCAGGACACATTTGACTTGTCCAGCGGCATTTTTACTGCGGTTTACTACGTAGAAAAATGTTTGCTTTGATCAAAAGTTGTTAAAAACACCAAAGACGATTCAAAACACCCCCGGTGGATTGATTGATGCATTTCGGGTCTTTTTATCTCTTCTATATCAGTAACAGGCGAGGCAATTCTAAACTGACTGGAAGGCTTAGAGGTTCCTTACAACAATCAGTAAATAACACTCCACAAACCAGTAACTAATACTCCCAGATTGTACATTTCGATGCCCAGGCAGGAACAAACAGTATAGGTGGCGTAAATCAGTGGTGTAACTACCTACCTACCTACATACTTACCTACCTACCTACCTACCTACCTACCTACCTACCTACCTACCTACCTACCTACCTACCTACCTACCTACCTACCTGCTTATCTACTTACCTAGCTACATACAAACACATACACATAAGCATATTTATATATGCATATGGATATTGATATACACATCTGCATATGTACATAAGAGTGTTTATGCTTGAAAGTACATATACATGTTACATGTCCACAAACAGTTTTTATGAATATTCCACCAAAAAGAGAAACTCCATGGAAAACACTGGTTGGTTTGTCCTTTTTTTTTAATGATAATAAAGAGGAATTTGAAGGAGATTTGGCTGCTACTTTGAGTGGGCCAAGCAACCATACAAAGTAATCTTTGTTAGATTGCCAAGATGTCTGTTGTCAGAGATATGTATCTATAATGGGAAGTGTAACATTGGCATTATATGAGATTGGTGAACAGCTTCTATGAATATCAGAACATTGAACTGTACAATTTCTAAGAATGTATAGTGATGCCATTTCTACTGGTAAGAATTTAACTTAGCCTTGTCACATGTATTGCTTTGACCAATCAGACATTAGTAGTATGTGAAGCGTGACCTTCCTATAATGGTGTATGGAAATCTGCTCCTCTCTCTCACTCTCTCTTATTTGGCATCATTCATCTGATACAAGCAAGCCTCTCTCTCTCTCTCTCTCTCTTTCTTTCTCTTTTTGACTTTATTCTGGCAACAATCATGCATAAGGCATTATTTTGCTTGCATTTCATTTCCTCTCTTGATAGCAATTAACTTTTAACAGACCAGTCCTCAGCCCCTTACTCTTCATCATTGTATTTCGAGCCATAACAAAGGAATTCAAGACAGACAACCCCTGGGAATTACTATATGCGAACGACCTTGCCCTCATGGGAGATTCTATATCCGAGTTAGAATGGAAATTGCAAGTGTGGAAGCAAAATCTGGAATCTAAGGGTCTTAAGGTTAACTTAGCAAAGACTAAAGTTTTAGTAAGCAAGAAAACAGACAGGACCCTACACACGTCAGGTAAATGGCCTTGATCAATTTGTAGGAAAGGCGTAGGCAGAAATTTCATACGGTGTACCCAGTGTAAGCTATGAACACACAAGAGGTGCAGTGGAATAATGGGAAGATTATCAAGGAAAATAGGGTTCATATGTAGAAGATGCACAGGAGCCATAAAAACTGCAGATATCCATGATATCGAGTCTATCAAATGCCCTGGAGGCTCTTTAAAGGTAGTGGATGAATTCTGCTACCTAGGGGACAAGATTAGTAGTGGGGGAGGCTGTACAGATAGCGTAGTAGCTAGAATAAAAATTAGAGAATCCTTGTTAAAGTGGCTGTGTAGAGAGTCCTTGTTGCTAAAAAGTGATCGCGTCAAGAGTTCTTGTTGCTAAAAAGTGGCCGCGTTGAGAGTTCCTGCAGCAGAGAAGCGGCATCGAGTGTCCTGTTGCTAAGAAGCGGTTGCATCAAAAGTCTTTGTTGCTAAAAAGCGGCCGCGTCGAGAGTTCCTGCTGTTGAGAAGTGGCCACAGCAAGAGTCTTGTGTTCAGAAGCAGCCATGTCAAGAGTCTTGTGTTCAGAAGCGGCCGCATTGAGAAGTGGACGCATTGAGTCTTGTGCTAAGGAGCAGCCGCATCAATATTCTTGTGCTAAGAAGAGGCTGCATGAGAGTCCTGTTGCTAAGAAACAGTCGAGACAAAGACATTTGTAACAATACAAGGTACCAAAGGGATGCAAAATACGATTCTCAATTTAAGATAAGTCTGTGTTTTGTTCGTCTAAACCTGTCTTTTTCGTCTCTGCTGTATTGTTATGCTAGAAACGTGAAAATATGTCCTTAGATGCAAGTTCCCATTCTACCTCACTGTATGAAAATTTCCCCTCCTGCCCACCATTACGAAGGGGGTTCGAGCACATGCGCACAGACTGCTGCTTTATGAAGAAGGTCCAGGCGCATGCACACAGGCCACCGGGCTATACTGGCCTATGTATGTATATCTGTCCCCAGTCCTTGTGTCTGTCTGTCTGTCATCCCCTGCCCGTATGTCTGTCATTACTCAGTCTATATGTCTCGTCCGTTTGACTACCAATTGCCTGTGTGGTGCCATGTAAAAAGCACTGGCGCCGAGAGTCCGGTGCCAGTGGCACATTAAAAGCACCCAGCACACATTGTAATGTGGTTGGTGATAGGAAGGGCATCCAGCCGTAGAAACCAAGCCAAATCAGACTGGAACCTGGTAGTGAGTACTCTTCTTCCAATAGCCAACAACTAAACATACATACATACATATGTATATGCACTTGCCTTTCTAACATTCTGCTCACAAACCACCTATCACAATGGGCTTTTTTTGTTTAAATTTCTATTTCCTTTTACAACTCATGTCTTTTGTACACTTTGCCTTCAGCAAACTCCATGTCCTACTAACAACAATGCTAATTCAGAAACAGTTAACATTATTTCATAAATAAAATAAAAACCCAATTACCCAATTGTTGACAGATAAAAGTGGTTACTAATGTTGTTTCAGTTCTGACTGAGCAGGCTTATGCTCAAAGGAATTTTGTTCATGACCATTTCCGTGTTTTTCTCAGTTCAGTGCATATAGGACAATACTATCCAGTTGTGTCCTTCCTTTTCTAAAACAATGAGGTGTACTCTGAGAGAGATTTGGTTGTAATTCTATCAGGTTAAATAAGTGACCAAACAGAGGCTTCTTTGTTGGTGTGGCAGATAAAAGTTGTAATGTTATTTAGCCTCAGGTGAGTGTTGAATGAGCAAACTTATGACCAAAGGAATTCCAATCATTACCATGTCAGACGTATATTTATAATTATATTATTAATTCTTTTTTTAAGATGCTATTGTGTGATTTGAGCTAGATTTGGCTGCTATTTCTACAGGATGAGTGTCTGAATAGATCATTTACAATTGGCTTGACAAATAAAAATTGTTAACTCTGGTATAACAGGTCACAGGTGGTAACTTGTTATCCAAGAGTAAACCCACCTAAATTCCATCGTATGGGTGAGATACGAAATAAAATGGAATAATAATAATCCTTTCTACTACAAGCACAAGGCTTAAGTGAAAAATCACTATTGAAAGGATTTCTATTCAGAAATTTATGAAATATAACTATCAATTAGTCAACATCTATTCTTTAATAGTAAAACAGTTATGTATGTTAAGATACACAGAAGTCATGCAACTAATTTTTTACTATACACCAGAGTTTTGTAATATTCACTTTAAAACTATGAATGCTACATATAAGTTTATGAGAAGACTACTTGACAATGACTTCATATTTAACAGTAGTATTTTACTATTAGATGTTAGAGTTTATTAAAAGATAAACAATAAATAAATTCTCAAGTAATATATCAAACCAGTTCATAAATTTTAATTATGGAAATGACACAATCGCAACATTCAGAATCTGAAAAGACCATTATGTTTTTGGCTATTTTTTCTATTTGACTGACAGACAACCTGCATTTTACTTTGACTTATCTGATCAATAATACTAGATGTTATATTTGACACTTCTGATAGATATTTTGATAGATACAATGAAACTTTTAAATAGCATAAATGCACATAGATGCACAAATTATAATCTTATGCTGCAACTGCCACCAAACTATTTTGTATATTTTGATGATCACTTAAGCAGTATGTAGGCATCATTCAAATAATAGTTTCTCACATTTACATGAAGTCACACGCTTTGTAGGAAGGATAAATATTGAAAAGGGATTTTTAGGAATGATAATTAAAATAAACTTTAGTGACTAATAAAACGTGTTTAACTTTACACACACACACACACACACACACATTCACAAACATGAGACTATTGTGAGGATGTGTCTGTGTATGTCAGATGAGTTGACCCTTTCAGTGCATGCCTCTTAGCTGTAACAAATATTTGGAAACAACTACTTTGCTAAAATGCTTAAATCTTCACAGAAATATCAAATGAAATTTTGGTAAAACTACAATATTTGTAGCAGAAATGGAGAAAAACAAATACAAGAAAAGTGGGAATTTCATGGGAGCCATGAAATCTGTTATATGAACACCAAAGCTCAAGGAAAATAACTACCTTTTAAATATTTTAGTCTATATTTATACAACTACTATAAAAACTTTATCATCATAGGCCCAGGCGTAGCTGTGTGGTAAGAAGCTTGCTTCCCAACTACATGATTCCGGGTTCAGTCCCACTGCATGGCACCTTGGGCAAGTGTCTTCTACCAAAGCCTTGTGAATGGATTTGGTAGAAGGAAACTAAAAGAAGGCCGTTGTATATATATGTATGTGTGTGTGTGTGTGTGTGTGTGTGTCACCACCATTTGACAACCGGTGTTGGTGTGTTTACATCTTTGTAACTTAGCAGTTCTGCAAAGAGATTGATAGAATAAGTACCAGGCTTGGACAAAAAAAAAAGTACTAGGGTCAATTCATTCGGCTAAAAATTCTTCAAGGTTATGCCCCAGCATGGCCATAGTCTAATGACTGAAACAAGTAAAAGATAAAAGTTCATCATTATCGTTTTAATGTCTACTATTCTATGCTCAAATGGGTCGGATATAATTTGTTGAGGTGGATATTTTATGGTCAGATGCCCCTCCTGTTGCCAACCATCACTTGTTTCCAAGTAAGGTAGTATTAGAATCAACAAATTAAATATGAAGTTGGATACCCGATCTATAATAAAAGTAGATCAAAATAAACGATAAATAAAAGGAAGGTTTGGGGAAGTTGAAATGGTAACTGAATATGTAGCAGAAAGGCAAAGACATCGATGACGATAATTGTGATTAAAATGGTTATGAAAATGATGAAGAACTAGAATTTATCTCATTAAATCAATAGTTGGCAACCAATTAAATTAGAAGCATGGCTGGAAACTTTCCAAATGATTAAAAGGTTCTATTACCAGTGTGAAATAGACAAAGTGGCAGAAGCACTTTGATATTTATATGGGAATAGTAACTTAGATATTACTATAAATGATCTAGCACAGCAGGACAACAACCATCTAATTTCTATGATATATAAAATGATGACTGCTTCAAAATAAACACTACATTCAGACAGATCAAAATGTCATTGGTCAACAATTGATTGGATAAGAGACAATATAATACTCTGATATACTTGGACAGGTGCCTTCATCTTGTAACAACACAGATGAGGAAACTAGTCTGAATACATTAAAGCATCATCCACATCACCAATTTCATTTTTTAATCTGCATTTTTTAAACCCATGCTGCCATGGGTTGAGTGATTTCTCAAGGCAGTATTCTTCAGTTAGGTGTACTTCTTTACCCCAACCCTTTCTTCTTTAACAAGCAAGGGAGTTATTTCCCACATTTTGTGCATGTCAAACCACTGACAGATGTATTTTTTGTTTGTTTATTGGAGAGATAATATCACCACCAAAATTGTGCCATGGTGAAGATACACAGATGCACGCATACATGCACACACACACATACACACACACACACCAAATTTCATTCACAAGACATCAGTAAGCTCAAGGCTTTTGTAGAAGACACTTGACCAGCATCCTGCAGTGGATTCAAAACTGAAAATACCAGGTTGCAAAGAAAACTACACAACCATGCTTGTGCCTAATAATGTATGATAATGATTATTTCTCATCACAAAAAATTCAGACAAAACAGATAAATAATCGTCCCCTCTGAACAACCAGAAGTAATTCTGCAACATGGAAGAGGCAGGTGGAGGAGGAATGTTGGGTTGAGGATGTAGGATGCACTGAATCGGGCAAAGTGGAGGGAGGGGGTAAGGGCGATTGCTGCGAGTGTGAGGTGAATCCAGCCACGTCCGTTCACGGGGACAAAACCGGATTTAAAACTCTGGAAGAAGAAGAGATGAAGATGTATTTAAAAGAACTTACCATCTGTCTTGTATAATTGCATTATCGTCCTCTTCGTTATTACTCCGTAAGCTAGGCTTAGTTTGGCTAACATAGCGCCAAGGCTGAATGTAACTTAACCAGGTCTCTAAAAGCTGTATTAAGACAATGTCAAAAAAAAAAAAAAAACAGAAAAAAAAAATGCAAGGAAAAGTTAGCTGAATAGGAAACAAAGAAACCAATAACAGTTAAATATAATCAAGGACTAGTTGATTGATTGATTGATTGATTGACTGAACGATTAATCAAATGATTAGTTAATTGGTTAAATGTTAACCAATTGACTAATAATAATAAAAGAAGTGAAACAGACCCAGTGTGTGTGTGTGTTTATTATGATTGGTGTAATGACTCCCCCTCCCCCCAAGACACAACAAGATTTGTTATAACCCACGAAGGATTCACATCAAGAATCTTGCGAATCAAATATGAAAACAAAAATATTTACATTAAGCCCTTTAAACTTTTATTCTAAGGACACAGGACACAACTATTGCTGTTCTGACTATCAACATACTGAGTTCAAACCACACCAAGGTCAACTTTGCTTTTCATCTTTTCAGGGTTGATAAAAAAAACTACCAATTCAGGGCAGTGGACTGGTGGAAGATATCTGAATGTCAGACTGAACATTCAGTTATCTTCCCTATAAAGGATCTGGGCATTGCTTTCTATCCTGACGGGGAAAAAAAAAAACAAAAATAAAGCTCAAGCATTAACTAGTGTTCACTGAAGAGACAACTGTACTGATTGTTATTCTTGTTTAAACTCAAACCTGATTAAACAACCCAGAAATGACCATCATGCCTTGTTTTCCTTATTTTAAGACTGTAAAATGCAATTTGAAATAAAGGAG
Organism: Octopus rubescens; assembly: GCA_027564515.1. Taxonomy (NCBI): domain Eukaryota; kingdom Metazoa; phylum Mollusca; class Cephalopoda; order Octopoda; family Octopodidae; genus Octopus; species Octopus rubescens. The sequence goes on from JAOPUL010004744.1 coordinate 43,883,410, forward strand.
CATGTGTGGACATGTAATTTGAATGGATGGGTGCCAAGTAATGAAGTGCTCTGTTAACACAAAATGATCAACATATTGCCATAGCTGTGACAGACAGTGGTTTAAGTAATACAGAAATGTATGGTTACATTTGATCTTAAAATGTTGAGTATTCAAAGTATAACATGACTGTAAATGTTGAGAGATGATAAATCTTATATGGGAATTTCTTCAATCAGCACTCATTATTCATATTCTTGTGAACATTTATATTTATATTCATTTTCATATTTATATTTTGGGTATACGTAGAAACATACACACACACACACAAACATGTATATATGGTCGGTTTGCACGCTGCGTTTGTCTAAGGGAGATAGAGTGGAGTTGGGGAGGACTTTGAGTTGTCCTTCTCCCTTCATTGATCTCAATTTTTTCTTTTTCACACATTCCCCTTTTTCTTTTTCTTTTTTCCCCTTCTCCCCTTTTTCTTTCTTTCCTTTTTGTTCTTGTTTTTCCCTTTTTATTCTTTTTTTTCTTCTCCCCTTTCTCCCTTGCTCAGATTTCTGCACAGCTCACATCTTCAGCTTCCCCAATCCAGCAGCCATCACCTCACCAGTATTGTAACCTTGCCTCCAACCTATTTCTGAGATGCCAATCAATTTCTCGGCCTCACAGGGGATGCCAGCGCCCTCATCAAATGATGTCTCCATTCCTCAGCCTCAGATGAGATGGCATACCTGCCTGACGCCCAACCCTCACTGGTCAACATCGCCCAGCTCGGAAGAGTGCTGGAGGCTGATATCCTTGCATCCTCAATTGAGAGAGCCCTAGAATCTGGTCGACCTAGCAATTGGGATCGACTGTTATATTTTGCTCTGCTCACTCTTGGTCTTTCCAACACTGCCGCTGATCGAGGTGGCCTGTCGACAATCGCCCTAGTCAGAGCACCCATGCACAGAGTGTCCGAACAGGCTGCACTCCGCTTATTCTCATGCCCACAGACCTCCACCCCTGACGCCGGGTAAATGCCAAACTCATCGAGGGTGACGACTCAGCAGCTGTCAGGGTAGTTACCTCTGATGACACCGTCCTCCACCCTACCGAAGAGGTACTGGTTGCTCTCCAATTTAAACATCCTGAGACACCTGCAGACCTTCAGACCCATACCCCCACCCGATCTTTAGGTGCCATACATAACCTCCGAGAAAGCCACCCTCTCTGCTCTGAGGTCATTCCCTGCTAGTAGCAGCGGAGATGTTAACAGTCTCCAACCTATTCACCTCAGACTTGCTGTCCCCACTCACTGCAGAAGCTGGGTGCTGCCTGATGAGCGCAATTTCGTTCCTCATCAACAGATTTATCTACAGCGCCCTGGACCCTTATTCCCAAGGCCTCCTCTACTTTTCAGCATGTCTAATTGCTCTCAAGAAGAAGGATAGCAGCATACGCCCCATTGCTGTGGTGCGTGTCTTCCCGAGACTTGCGGCCAAAGTCATCTGCAGGTCTGTCGCACACGAAGTAGGCAAGGAACTTAGCCCGGTACAGTTGGGGGTCAGCATAGTGGCGAGTGCAAGGGAGCTGCCCATGTCCCTAGACAATTTTTCAATGACTGTCCTCCTGAGCCGACATCGACCAACTCTAAGCGCCTCATTGTCAAGCTTGACATGAGAAATGCTTTCAACTGTCTGCGCCACAACCACTTGCACCAGGCCTGACTCAGCCGTGCTCTGTCCGCCTACCTGCTGGCTTACCTGTTGTATAGGGCCCCAACCGTGCTCCTCAGCACAGATAAGATTGTAGTGGAACTATTGTCCAATCTCTACCTTTAACCACCACAAAGTCATTTTCGACTTTGGCTACACTTTTGTATTCGTCATGTGATGGTCCAGTCCATTAGGTGTTGCATGAGCATCTTCACCCCTTGGAAAAATGGACCGGCCTGGTGTTCCCAAACATTAGTTATATAAGTGGAGATAATTCCCCTAAGAAATAAGAATTCCAGAAAGTACTGGGAGAGAGGACAGGTTCCAGCAACAGACACTTCCACGATGTGACTAGCAACCAACCAACCAACCAAGCGGTGAATTCTTGACTAGCCGAAGCCTTTTGATGTTTGACCAGCATATCTACAGAAGTCGTTTCAATCCTTATAAAGTAGCTGAGAAATAAAATGTCATAATCTATAAAAAGAGTCAGATGTATTTACATTCATTTCTACCACTATACTCTCCAACACCATGACAATACACACATCATCAGCTATAAGGCGAACAGTGAATAAATATTTACTGGTATTGCAAATAGCCGCCCAGTTGAATCAAAACTTCGTGAAATGCAATATAAGCAGTATTAGATTACTTTTCATCCGTGTAGCCAGCTAATGCTGTTTTCTCCTTTTTCGACGATATCTGTGATCAGACACGATTTTTCTCCTTTGTTAACTAATACAGTATAAGGTTTCAGATGTTCAATTCAATGATCACATTGGATCATGAAGTTCCAAAGTATCATTGCTTTCTTATCATTTTCTACCACACCCTTTGGCTCATGGTCATACCATTTTCTTATCCAACCTGAACCATTCTATCATGCCTTCTCTTGTATTCTCTCTGGACCAATTTGCTATATTCGCTTAAAATATGCCACGCTGTCACACTAGTTTCACTAAATATTCAGCATTTGTCAGTTTGCAGAATGGTCAATTGATGTAGTTTGATGTAATTTCTCAATGCGTATTCCTGTGCTGCGCATATTAAGGCCTCAGATTCGGGTTTCATGTAACTTTTTGAAACCACATCTGGATCAGTGTCCTTGGAATCTATCTCAAGAACTGACCAAGCACCTTCTTATCCTTCCAGTTGTTTTAAATCTTTGTTTCCGTCTTTATTTTGAATTTCATCTAATCCCGAATGCTTTCAGTATTTAATGAACCTGCCTTCATTACTTACACAACCTTATATACCAAGCGATATAGTTTTCCTCTAACTGAATACAATCCTCACAACATATAAATCCCCTCCAATATCACTCCTACTCCATATCTTAAAAGAAAGATCGCTCATGTATTTATTGCTTGGAACTTATTCTTTCTGTTGCGTTTAGTCTTCAAAAATCAATCTTACTCTTCTGTAACACTTCTTTCTATCAATTCGCCGTGTTCCAAAATGCCAGATATCTGTATCCCCCCCCTTCTATTCTCTTCACTAACTCTCCCGTGGCCAATTTCGTACTTTCCTTTTGTTGAACTTTTCCTCTTTTTAGAATCAACACACCACACTTTTTCAGCCTAAATTCCATTCATAATATTCGCGCTAAAGCAATGCACTGTTTGAATCAGTAAATTCAGCTGATTTCCGTTTCTCCCATAAAGCTTGAAGTTGTCTATAAAAGGTAGGAGTTTGATCTTATCTGTCCTTTCCTTGAACTCATATCCAGGATTCGTGTTTCTCAAGACCAAAGTCAGTGGTATCATACACAAAACAAAAAATAACGGTAACAAGCTATCTCCTAGGAAGATTCCACATTTGATTTTGACAAAGCCAAAGCTCTGTGAGTTCAGTGGCTCATCCATTCATACTCCTGATCAATAAGTTCACAGTAGAGCACTCAGTCGGTTACGACGATGAGTGTTCCAGTTGATCCGATCAACGGAACAGCCTGCTTGTGAAATTAACGTGCAAGTGGTTGAGCACTCCACAGACGCGCGTACCTTTAACGTACTTCTCAAGTAGATTCAGTGTGACACAGAATGTGACAAGGCTGGCCCTTTGAATTACATGTAGAACTCATTTTTGCTAGATGAGTAGACTGGAGTAACGTCTTGCTCGAAATCACAACCTTACGATCGTGAGCCACGTGACCTAACCACTAAGCCATGCGCCTTCACGATATTGTGTGCAATTCCAAATATTTTCAAGGAATCCATAATCCATGAATGAGAAGCTATATCGTATGCCTTCCGGTAGTCTATCAAAGCCATCCCCAAGTTCACTTTGCGCTTTTTGCAGTCTTTCAGCACTGTCTTGCCTATCAATAGTTAGTCTTTGATTCCCCTGCATCCATGTTTGCACCTTTTTTGCTCTTCCAGTAAAATGTTATTCTTGTCCATGAAGTCGTACATAGCATTTGCCAGTATTTCGTTTAACAGTTTCCCCATGAGGGTTAGACAAGATTATTGACCTGGGGTTGTCAACAGCTTCTCTTGATACTTTGATACTTCTTTTTGGCACAATTCTGTTCTGCCCCTGGTCAATCAGCCTGGGAATGCTGCGTGTTCTTCAAGTAATATGCAAATTGTTCCGCTATCCTTTTATGATATTCAGTAAAATTCTTTACCCAATATCTCTGAACTCCATTTGGGTCTGCTGCTTTCCAGTTACTATTCTTTTTACTTACATGTTGTACATTCCCCTTACTTATATCTTTTTGCCGAGGATTTATATTGGTACATTTTATGTTGTGTAGCTATTCAACATAAGTACTGTGTGGTGTCTCTTTTCTCGACGTTTGGGGTGCATGTATCTTCGTCTAATTCTCTATTTCCTGATCAAATATTTTTTCCACTTTGAAGAGTATGCTTTCTATGTACTATTTGATTCTCTAACCATATCGAGTGATTTTTTCTCTCTTGGCTTGCACGCTATTTTAAGTCCCTTGATTACTACCGGCAATCCTTTGAAATCAATTCCGTAGTTTTGTTTTAGCATGTCATACTTGTGATGATTTTGCAGTTCTACATTCCCTTTTTTGTCTAGTACTGACAGATTACTCTGCATCCTTCTTATGTCTCCAAAAATCCTACTCTTCTAACCATGGTTTATTGTCCATCCTCCTGTTCTGTCGACTGTCATTGATTAGTAGATAATCCCATATTCTCTGCCACCATTATACTTGCCAGCATAAATCTATGGGTTTCGGTGATATTGTTTGTGTGTATATACCTTAATGCCCTGTTAAACTTTCCCTGTTTACTGCATCAGTTTCCATTGGTCTACTTTCTTAATGTCACATATCAATCCAAAATTTTCCGACTTTATTATCTCTACGACACAATCACAAGTTCTTTTCTCTTCATCTGTGGTGCTGATCCCATTATCGTTGATATCTCGGGCAGATTAATTTGTATCTCCCCTGCCAATAAATTGGGGAGGTGCCCCTGAAATAAATATATGTTGATTGGTGGCGGCAGTCCTCTTAGATAAAGAGGACACCGTCACAATACTCGAAGTGCACAAGTTGCACCAACAGATTGGTCGGGTCAGGGAATGGGGCTTCTTGTTCAAATTGAACAAGAGACAATAAATTCCATACCCGACTCCATTAACTTACCCGATAACACAAGACTTCACGTGGCTGTGGAGGGCAGGAGGCCGAAGTGCTACTTCTGTGGAAGTGACCAGCACCTCAAGATCAACTGCCCCAAATATAAGGAGGCGCGCTGGCCACTGCTGGCAACATCCCAGCGCAACAACAACAACAACAACAGCAGCCGAACCCAGTGACCTCTACATCACCAACATCATCACCATCACCACCAGCAACAACGAGGCCACCTACAGCCGTCGGCAGGACACCACCAACAACCAAGACACCAGCCAAAATACCTCCACTACAAGCACCAGTAACACCACCACCACCAGAGATGGGGAATGGCACACAACGACCCCCACCAAAAAGAAAGAAAAAATACTAAAGACACTTGGAAAATGGGGAGGCGCAAAGCGCCTGAACGGCCCAACAGCAGCAACACACACACAAACAACAACAACAACAACAACAACAACAACAACAACAACAACAACAGCAACAACAACAACAACTCCACTAACACTACCACTTCCAACATCAACAGAAACAACAATACATACAGACGCCACAAACACCAGCAACCTCACAGCCATTGACACAAACCACATGCAACTCATGACACAATTAAGAGACAACATAGACATCACATTAGCAGACATTTTTTCCAAAGCACAACACACCACCAAACCAATTACAAATTTTAAAAATTACACAGCACCTATACAACCCCCTAAAAACCAATTTTCCAAATGCTGTTAGATCTTTTCAAAAACATATAGCAAAAGACTTTATAAAACCCTCGTGGAAACACCCACACCAAAAACCAAGAGAGCCATCATACCAGAAAACAGTGGTAAGTAGAGCTCTTCTCCATCATAAATATTTGTCTTTAGCATGGTGATCCTTAGAATAGGTTGCATAAATATCAGGAGTCTCGGGGCGCCTTGGAAACAAGGTAATCTTTTTAAATCGCCGCCCTCCTTTGGTCGGGAAGAGCAGGCAGTTTTTATTTGTCTGGTGACTGTAGCAAAAGAGGTCGTATGGTGGACACGCTTGAAAGGGCTAAAGACAGACACTTTCTTCTGAGGCAAAGCCCTCATTAACTTCTTCAGGTTCCACTTGAAGAGGAAAGTAAGGGTGGAGAGGGAAGTGTTGCCTTCTAGCAAATTTGTTGAAAGGTGGGTGAATGTTGGAAGAATGGTCAGTGTGAAGGGACCGATTCTGAGTTTTCGCTTGTGAAAAATAAAAGGAGAAGGGCTCTTGCCCTGTTGATCAGATAGCCGTGGCTTTTGTGGGTTTTTCCACGAGGATCCCAAAGCGCATCCCTTATTGGGAGTTTTAATTTGTTCCTTTATTTTATTGTTATTTATTGTTTACACGATGTAAAACCCTTTGTCTCGTATTGTGTTGTTTATTTATGTTTGTGTCATGTCATTTAATGTTGTTTTATGTCGGGCCCTTGTGGCTAATAAAAGAATGAGATGTTGTTGTTGATGTTGTTGTTGCTGCTGCTGCTTTAACTCTCTTTCTCAACTGTATTAGGTAGCGGAGGGAAAGAAATGTTGAAATGGCTGTTCCAACAGCCATGCGTCCCTTCGATTTGGGAAGCCATGTTAATTTTTGAATAGAATATTTTTGAATTTTTGAGTTTTTTAAATCTCAAAATTCTCCCTTAAATTACTATTATTATTATTATTATTATTATTATTATTATTATGAAGAAGATGTTGCACAATACCTAATATTGTGATATTGTAGATGACATTGTGCGTACCTGGGGGTTTGTACTATCTGTCAAGTCAAAAAAAGGAACTCATACATACAGTACTTTACGCAGTATGTGTGCAGTTCCAAGTAAAGCTGATGTTTGCAATATACCAAGATTGTAGAGTAATTCTAACGTGTCAAAGTGTCCAGATGTTTCTTCAGGTTAGGTGGTATTGAACCCGACGCTCCTATGGCAATAGGAACAACCTTTATGTTTGACTCTCGCAGCTGCCACTTCGTGGCGATCTCAATTTTCATGTCTCCATATTTATCGACCTTTTCTGTTTCTTTCATGATAAAACGTTGATATGGCACTGGCAATCGATTATTAGGCACTTTTGTTTGTCCCCGTCTAAAGGTTACTATATCTGGTCTTCGGTGCTCTAACACCTTGTCTGTCTGGAATTCAAAGTCTCAAAGGATCTTTGCCTTCCTGTTTTTGTCCATTACCTTTTGCTGTGCATGTTGGTACCAAGCACCCGTTACCTCGTATCCATACTTCCGGCATAGTAGCCAGTGCAAGTTTTGAGCTACCTTGTCGTATCTGCTTGTACTCCTACTGTGCAAGACTTTCACAAGCACTAACAATGTGAGTCACGCTTTCGACCTTTTTTTCCACACATTCTGTAGAGGTTCGTTGCACTTGTGTGGTATATATCCCTTTTCACTCAGATGGTGTCCAATTCCTGGGCCTGGGCAGCAATGATTAGGCTTTCAATCGTCTTTTTAGGTCACCTTTGCTGAGCCACCTCCATGATGCTTCCTGGTCTTTTAAGTTGTTAGTTTCACGGTGGAACTGACCATGTAAATCCATGCGGAGTAGTGTTTCATCTCTTTCACCGGCTATCCATGAACGGAATCCATTAGCACTCTCAACTCCATTATATGTAGCTTTTTCTACATTAGCAGCATACTGTAGCAGGTCTTGTTCGCTATTTAACAAATACTCTGCCATGATTCGTTTTTCACTGTCGATGCACTCCTGTACGCTAATCAGGCCACATCCACCGTTACACCTCTTCATATATAGCCTGTGTACGTTCGACTTAGGGTGGAGAGCACTATACACTGTCAACATCTTTCGGGTAGTGCGATAGAATTGGTCAATCTCCGCTCGTGTACGTTCCAGAATGGGTGTACTATAGCAACAGCCCATATGTTGATGGCAGTCACAAGGTTCCTCGCATTGAGTTTAGACTTCAGGATAAGTTTGAGGTGCTTCAAATAAGTAGTGGTGACCCTGACTTTCATTTATCTGTGTAATATATTGTCCATCTCCCAAGCTATTTGTACCCGTCATCATCCGAGTCTCCCATTCGCTCTCCGTTTTGCAGTTATATGCCCCTACATTCTGCTCTTTTCCCTCGTTTCAGAGTGAGCAACGCACACTTTGAGATCCCGAATCCATTCCTATATCTTTGCTACACATCTGTACAGTCTCAACCAGCCCCTCAATTTCAGGCTCAGTTTTTGCGAACAGTTTTAAATGTCCATGAAGAGAAGGTGGTTGAGATGAGGTCCATTCTTCCTTAGCTCTTAGTGCTCGTTGACTTTGCGTAGAACTACAGAAAGTGGGATCAAGGATATAACAAATAACAAAGAGGAACATGAATCTCCCTGGATATTACTCTTTTGATCGGTACCTCGGCTAAGTGCTGGTTGTTGCAGGAAAGACGTGTTTTCCAACTAGGTATGCTGTTCTTGATCAATGCACGCAC
>JAOPUL010004744.1:43892286-43907296 GCA_027564515.1 Octopus rubescens
AGTGTGAGGTGAATCCGGCCACCCCCGTTCACGGGGACAAAACCAGATTTTAAACTTTGGAAGAAGAAGAAGAAGAAATCCAGAATATTATGAGCTTTTAAATAAAGTAGAAATAGTAGTTAAATTAAAATAGAGAGTTTTATGTCAGAAAACTAAAAAAGAATATTCCCAGTATAAATACTGAAAATGAAAGAGAGGGAGTGAGAGAGATAGAGGAGAGTAGTTCCCAAAGGAGACAAATGTGCACTAAACATCTGTCTTCTAACTTGATAAGCATGGGGATGTATAAAATATTCAGTATCATACAGGGAGTTCTAGAATAATAAAATCAGGACAGTTTGCATGTTAGCATAATATATATAAGTACTATAACATTTAATATATATACAACATGTGTCAGTATATATTTTAACGGTAATTTTTTAAAACTTACTAGAAGACTGTTTAGTGGGTTAAACAGATTAAAACACAAAAATTTTAAACCATTTATAAAAAATACAGACAAAAGGGAACCCAAACAAGAAAATGGTATTTTATGCCATATAAGTCTGGCAACCATATGATTCTTAAGACAATAGAAATGTTTCATTTATTTTGTTTTCTTTAGAATACAAGTCTGAAAAAAAGCCATCACAGATTCCTAAACATCAACCCCCAACTCATCCCCTAAAGAAAAAAAAAGAATAATATCTAGTTCCTCTGACCTAGTCTAAATTCACTGTAGGACTGTGGGAAAGAATTTTCATTACAACTTCACAGAATGGATAAGGCTGACTGACAAATGCAGCAAAGCATGTTGTCTGTTTAGAAGCAGGACATAAAGTAGGCATTGTTGACACAAGAGCCAAAAAAGAAAGAGAATCTAAATAAGAGACAGCAGTTAAAAAAAAAAAATTTAGTACAGAAATAACGCAAAATATTTCGTCTTTCTTAAGAAAAAAAAATTTCTTCTTCAATGTTGAATGTAATATTTATAAAATAAAATGAAGGTCAATTTATTGGAAGGAAAAAACCCAGCTAAAAATAACAATGAAAAGAATGTATGAATGGTTAGGTTCAAGAATCAAAATAAAAATGTAGAACAGTCATCTAAATTTAAGATTAGTTTAACGTCCTTTAACGTCCATTTTCCATGCTGGCACGGGTTGGACGGTTTGACCAGAGCTGGCAAGCCGGGGGTGGGGCGGCACCAGGTTCCAGTCTGATTTGGCTTGGTTTCTACGGCTGGACGCCCTTTCTAACACCAACCACTTTACAGTGTGTACTGGGTGCTTTTAACGTGCCACCAGCACCAAACCCTCGACACTAGTGCTTTTACGTGGCACCATCACAAGTACTTTTATGTGGCACCGGCACACAGGCGTTTGTGAGTCGGACGGACATATAGACCACGGACTGACGAGACACGTAGAATGGGAACAGACGGAGATATAGACCGAGCCCAGGGATGGCCGGATATATAGATAGGGGACAGACGGGCATATAGACTGGGGGCATATAACCCGACCTGGGAGAGATACACATATAGGCTGGGGACAGACAGGCATATAGACTGGGAGGGGCGAACAAACATATAGCTCAGCCAGAGAGAGGTGTACATACAGACTGGGGGACAGGCAGGCATATAGACTGAAGGCAGCCGAACATATAGACTGCTTTCAGTCTATATGACTACATAAAACCAATGTAAAAAAATACAAAATCTGGTAAAGTTAGGTTTCATTGAAACACTTAATTTCTTCAGATAGCAAAGATAATATATATATACTTGTCATGTAACTTAATTGGTTATTTTGGACTGAAACCTAAGTAGATAGAATTGCCAAAGGAAATGACAGTATATTCATTCACCATGTTAATTCTGATTTTGAAGTTCAATTATTTTCACTGTGTCATTAAAGAAAAAAAAAAATTTTTACAGTGTCTGAGAGGGGGAAGATAACTGTATGAAATAAGAATTTATAGAGTTTAAAGAAAATAGTCTGAGACAGCTGAATAGAAGATTGTTTGCTAACTAATTTAATCTAATCCATTACATTCCAGAATGAGAAACAAATATAAAAATATCATCATCATGGTAAACCTATCTTATTTCACTATAGTTCAGCATCTTACAAAACAGAGTGCATCAACATTTATATGATTTTCATTTTAATTAATAAAAAAATAAAATTATTGTTTTAAAAACAGTTAACATGGAAAATACAATGTGGAGAAAATTGCAAAACACTAATAAAGTAGCTTTAATAATCAGTTATTGCTAATTAATTAGACTATAAGAAGCTGAAGAAGAAACTTTTATAAAAGATACAATTTATCAACTAGCTTAAAATATCTAGACACACACACATAAAAATATATTCTTGCATTTAAGTTAATTCTTTTTTAATTAAATACATGAAGAAAATATTTACTGCTCAGAAATAAAATTTAAAACCATATAAATAAAATTAAATCTTCCTTAAAAACGAAAAAAAAGGCAAAAAAAAATTATTATAGACAATAATACTAAATGCATCAAACTTAACCAAAACAATAATACTATCTTATTAAAATACACATCTGACCAGCAATAATACTTATCACAGCCTTATCAGAAAATTTCTTAAATCACCCACCCTGCTAGACATACATACCTGTCTTGGGTATATTTATTAATCTATATATTGATTTATATATTATAGCAGTGAAACACCCAAGTGGATAAGTGATATTGCATTTACCAATTGAAATCGCCAACCAATATTTTATTGGGATTTTGACCCAACAATTTATCTCAATTCACTTGCTGCCAGAAATAGATATCATTCATACATCCTGAGTACAAGCATAGATTTGTGACTAACTGAAGACGCCAATGAGAAACCACTACATAGTATATTTATGTATAGAAAGCCTATAGATGCTTTGGCTAAGAGAAGTCATCTACAGTACAATGCAATGGCTTCTGACAAAAGATTAACATAATTTGGGATAGTTGTCATGAGCTGCATGGTTAAGGTGTTTGCTATGCAACCTCGTGGTTCCAGATGCAATCACACAAAATAACACTTTGTGCAAGGGTCTTCTATCAAAGCCCAGCTCCGTGGGTGAAATTTGCTAGAATGAGCAAACATACACCAACACACACACACATATATATATATGATATAATGGTGCATCTCAAAGTGAAAACTGCTATAAATAATAGTTATATTTGCTTCAAGATCTACATATATCCTTCCTTGGAACTAACTTCTCATGGAGTCTTGTAGCACCATCATGACATAGCTATTTAAACCTGGTGAAGCCCATCACTTTCCAGGTTTGAACCTGGCCAGTTTTTTTCAGAGAGAAAGAGAGGTAGAGAAAGTGAAATAGAAATTGAGTGTAAGAGTCAATCCCATTATTAGATTGCTATTTTGTTGACCCAAAAGGATGTAAGACAAAGTTGACTGAAATAGGATTTGAACTCAAAGCACAGAGAGCTGGAATGAATACTGTAAGGCATTCTATCCTGCATTGTAATGACTCATCTTACATTCATTTTCCATGTTGACATGTTTTGGACAGTTCAACAGACTGGAGGACCACATCTTGCTCCAATATCCCAGTGTGGTATGGTTGCTACAGCTGGATGCCCTTCTTAGAAGCATCCACTTTACAGAGTGTACTGAGAGCATTTTTTTCATGCATTTTTCATAACACGAGCACTAGTCTCACTCTAGCAAGACTAAAGAGCTTCTCAAACCCTGCTTTGCTGTTTCTCAATTTGATTTACCAACTACTTACAGAGTGCACTAGTGCTTTGTTTATGGCACCAGTACAAGTGGAGTTGCTTTGAGGCTCAAAAGGCAAAAGAGGAGTTAAAGTATGATGGAGGAAGCAAATTTATTGTGAGATAGTGGTAATAGTGGCAGAATTAGTGCTTTATCTGAAGATCACATCTAGATCCTGATTCTTCAGAATATAAAATGTAACTTATTTATACTTAGAAGAGACCAGATAGAACTGTGCTGATCTGAAGCTGAAACATTTTGCAAGTTGTAAATAACTATTGAATATATATACACACACACACATAAAATAAGCTTTTGTTCAGTTTCTGTCAACCAAATCCAGTCACAAGGCTTTGGTCAGTCTGGGGCAATATTAGAAGATACTTGTTTAATGTGGTACTATGGATACCTTGGGTTTCAGTTCCAAAGTAGAAATGAAACCAAAATAACATGGTTGGGAAGCAAACTTCTTATCCATTCAGTCATGCCTCTACACACACACACACACACACACACACACACATTACATTGATGCTTTGGTGGGCATGTATACAACTAACAGTTCAAAACAGACCGATTCCACATCTTTTCTTAATTTTAATTGGAAATATTTAAATACTTTCTAATAAATTTCCTCATTAGCCCCACAACCTAGTAGTTTGAAACATACATTTTCTAATTAAACAAAACCAAAACTAATTAAGCCTAATAAAATCAACATTAACATGAGACGAAAATTAGATTTAGTCTGAAATTAGGCATGGCCAACATACAAAGGCTGAATAATAAAGAATAATAGCTCTTTTTCCTGAACATGAAAACAATGACAAACCAAATATTCAATTGGTAAAGATATGAGAATATGTTTTTTTCATTAATCCTGATAATTTTCTATGTAAAAAAAAAAAGGAATTAATCCTGTATACATTTTTTATTGTTGTTCCATTGAAAAGAAAGAAAAAAAAAATTAGAAATGCAAACATTTTGAAATGATATACACTAGAATACGTGAGAAACTAGTCTGAAATGTTTCACACACATGCAGAAAACGTATAACAAAATAAACACAAGAAAATATTCTGCATACACCATATATAAAAACAATGTTAAGTGCGTCTTTTTCTCTTTTCTTCATGGTCTGCCTTTTTGTATCTGGTCATAAAAAGTGAACAGTAGCTCAAAACTTCAACATGAAAAGTACAAATTAATAGACCGTCTTTCCTGTTAATACAATGCAGCAATAAAACTGAAGAAAATATTCTTAACTAATGATATGTGAATTACAATAGTGCAGCACATATACGTACATATGCTGTCTGAGTCTGACTTTCTTCAAAAATAGAGTTAACATCAGATTTCCTTTTGTTAGTGTCCACACAATAGTATGGTTGGATGCTCCCATATTTCACAAAACAATAACTGACTGAGAAACATAAAGAACATCAATCTATAAAACTCTCATTCTCATGCACCAACAAAAGAGCCTTAACATGGTTACAGAAGTTGCTAAAAATAGCAGCCAAATCTCCTTCAAATTGCTCCCTACCATCTTAAAAGAGGGATGTATTGGACAATGTGGTCTGACATATATAAAAGGAGGTTGGTCACAGCTGGAACACCTTTAATCATGGATCTGCTCATTTCGAGCTGACTTTGGGTTATATAACAACATCATCATCATCATTTAATGTCTGTTTTCCATGTTGGCTTGGGTTGGACAGTTTGACAGAAGCTGGCAAGTCAGAAGACTGCGCCAAGTTCAACTGTCTGCTTTGGCATGGTTTCTATGGCTGGCTGCCCTTCCCAATGCCAACCACTTTACAGAGTATACTAAATGCTTTTTACATGGCACCAGCAACAGTGAGATCACCAAATAACTTACAAGACAAGAAGACCCCTCAACTGAGGAGGGAGGTGGGGAGCAGTATTGATGGAGGTGTCTTTGTGCCAGGTGATGAGAAGATAGAGTATGAATAGAGGGATAGAAATAGGTGTCTTGCAGTAAAGGAAATACATGGCTATATCAGTAGTGAAGGGAGAGAGAGGGAAAGGAGGGGGATGGAAGATGAGGCAGGGGTGGGGTACATTCAAGTTATAGGGAGGTGTCAAACAAATTAGGCTAAATTACATTTTCATTTTAATCTATTCCTTCAATTACATTATTTAACCACTCAGCCATAAAATAGAAGAAGAACCTATTCATTTAATAAAAACAAAATAGCCATCATCATATTCCTACCAACTGGCCTTCTCCAAGACTAAGAAAGAATATAAAAAATCTCAAGATGAAAGAAATAGTAAAATCCATTCTTTTCTCAATAAATGCACCCAACACACTCTGCTAATATTTGTATGCATTTTACAAATTGTCAGTTATTTTAGCAGGAACCAAAAAGAATAATACTGCAATTTTATAACCAGATAAAGATTAGCATTTTCAAAAGTAACTGACCATAGAAGATAGTTGTCAACAGCATAGTCTATTTTTACTTCTGTTAATATTTTCTGTCATGAAAAAATACTAATGAGCAGATAAGGTTAGTGGAATTTGCTATTTAAATAAAAAAGAAAAAAAGAAAACAATTATCTGTGCACAAGGAGAAATGGCAAGAATTAACAGCAGTATGACATTTGATTATTTTCATCCTAAAAAACATTAATAAAGCTTTAATCTTTATCCTAAACTTGTTCAAGTAAAACGCAAAGCAATATAAATATGCACATACACTGTGTGTGTGTATTTATATATATATATATAATAGGATTTATTTCCATTCAGTGATGCTTTAACAGCAGAAGCAAGTTTTGAAATAGCCATTATGAAATTAGAATATTTAGCTGACATCTCTTAAGGCAATTCATGAAATAACCTAGCACATCTTTGGCAACTTGTTGTAGGCTGAGATCAATCAGCATTAGTTTTTGTTGTTGTTAACTATAGATATACTCTGAGTAAGCAGACCTATGATCAAAAACATTCCAGCCTGTGACCACCACATCTTTTAGTATATGCAGAGCTACATTATTTAATGTGTCCTTGTTTTAAGATAGCATGGTATTATTTGAAGAAATTTGGCAGCTCTTTCTATAGGGTATGACCCCTTAACATTAGTGAAGTCAATATAGGACAGACCTTGTACATAATGAATATAGAGTCTCACAACAAGTTTGATGAATGACTGTTCAATTAATGAAGCTATCTGCTCATAGGAGAGTAAATGGCTGAGTATACTATAGACTTGTACCCTTGATATATTTCTCAGGTTGACACAACATGACATTGTATCGCATGGCCAGACCCTCAAATCATAAATATAGTCTATCCAACAGTTTCCAACAACCCAATTTCACACACAAGGCTATAAGAAAAGACACGTATTTCTCCCAACTCAAGGCCATGGGAGGAAGACACTTACTCAAGGTGCCATGCTGTATAACCAAATCTGGAACCTTGTAATTGCAAAGTAAACTTCTTAAACACATGGACATGTGTCAACATATATAATAAAGGAGGGTTCATACAGGATTTCAATAATTTCAATTACAATGTGGAATGGAGAATTTAATGTTCTAAACCCTTTCTCTTCATCAGAGAATGAGGGAGAAAGAAAAACTGTTGCTTAAGCTGTGAGTATGACTTCAGTCCTCATGAAAATTAAATCTAATGAACTTTCCTATGAACTTTTCTGCAAGTATTCAGATCAGGTCTCCACTTTCAGAATAATTTCCTTCCTGCCTCCCACTAGCTTCAGAGACCCTGGAAAAATAAAAGGGTCAAGAACACTGCTCTTCCTTCCCAGACTAAATGATAATAGAAAAAAGAAAACTAATGGAGAATATCCCACTTTCTTCATAGTCCAGACTTTACTCGACATAATAAAGGCTTGTATAAAAAAAATATAATACCAAGTAAAATAATTTACATTGGCACATATCAATCCCAGTATTTGATTGGTTATTATTTTATCAACTCTGGGAAAAATGAAAGATAAAAATGACCTTGGCAGGATTTGAACTCATGATGTAAACATGCATAACTAAATACATACAAGGCATTTTGTCTAGCACTCTATCAATATTGTGCCTACCATAGAATATTGTGATTATCTACACAGATTAATGAAGCAAATGGGCTTTAAAGAATACATTTCATCCTAGCATGATCAATAAAATAATATAGTATGCTGGAGTCAACTACATGAATTATAGTTTACACTTTATTACAGAAGGCTCCTTGTTCCTGGGAAAGAAGTTATTACTCTGCTGTCCATATGTGTATTGCCATTTACATCCACAAGCAATATGACAAAATTTTCCATTGAATAAAAAAAGACAGCCAGATGATGATGTATCATAAAAATAAAATGTGATCCATCTTAGACAGTTTGATCATTAACAGCTCATAATCAATTTGGATTAAGAAATGGCAAAACATATTTGATTTAAAAGAGACAAGCAAAGCTTTCTCCATTATGATCGGACCACGTGTCTGCAGCAGCAGCAACAGTGTCAGCATTATCATCCTCATGAATCCTTTTCCTATCAGTAAATGTTGGTGCTTAAACTTGCATATTAGTTGCTAAGCAAAGGATGCAAAGTGCTATGCATACAATGAAGGATGTCCAACTTTGAGGAGACAAAAAAAGCACAGTTCTGATCTTTATACAAACAACATAAATCTTCATGTCAGAAATGAAAGCTATTTAGATTCACTGTAATGTTGTAGAGAAAAAAAAAACACTAAAGAATGCTATTCTTTGTTTATAGCATAAAATAAAATAAAAATGTGAAATATTAGAAATAGATCTTGTGCAGTTGAGGTTCAATATGACATTTAGTACAATATTTTCCTTTGAGCCTTCAACTCCTGACAGAGTTGGAGGAATGTTCTTATAACATATATAGGGTATCTTAAGTGTTAGAGATATGGTAGAGCTCATCCTTCTGACTACTGCTAATTTCTTTGTGCATGAGAGAGAGAGAGGGGGGAGGGGGACAGGCAGACAGGCAGGCAGGTAGGTAGGTAGGTAGGTAGGCAGGCAGGCAGATAGGCAAGCAGGACTATCAATCCCAACACTGGACTGGTACTTTTATAGCCATGAAAAGGATTTATCCGAAGTTAACTTCAACAGTATTTGAACTCTGAATAGAACAAATACTGTGCAAGGCATTATTCTATCCAACACTAACAAATCTGTTAATTCACTTCCTTTAATAATATTTTACAGATACTTATATCTAATTTCCCTTTATAATAATATTTTTTCCTGCCTGATTCCATACAGAATTATTATTAAATTATATATGATACAGGATAGAGAACTCTTTAGTCTTCCTGAAGACAACCACTCTAATGCTAGTGGCATAATAAAATGCACCTAGTCCATACTGTTAACACATTGGTGATATGAAGGGCATCCAACCATAAATACCTTGCTTCAAAATAATGAACAAACAAATGAAGGAGATTTGGACATTACAAACTGCATTGCAGGCAGCTCATCCAAGAAAACAGTAATTCCAAATAAGAACTGATACAGGGTACAGGGAACTCTTTAGTCGTTCTGCAGACAGGCTCATTGGTGCCAATGATACAAAAAATACACCCAGTAGGTGAGACTTTTTTCATGCAAACATGAAAAGGGTGCAAAAATTATGATTACAAAAATGATGACAATGACAATAAGAATTAATGCAAAAATGTTTCTTTCTTCATCCCCACTGACCAGAATTAATCAATTCTAACATTTTTTTAAATAGATAAACAAAGCAACAATGAAATATATTGTAATATTGTCTAAACTGATATTAAATCATTAAAACAAAATATGAACAACAATGAGCCAAAGTAGTAATGAGATATGTAGTCACTTGATCTGCTAGAAATAGCACCTAAACCTCTATCATCTTTAAAAAAATAAAGGAAGGATACATATTGGTTAACATAATCCTAGATATACAAAAAGGATCTGCTCAATCGACAACAACAACATATGCACAATAACAATAAAGAGCAAATGAGAAATTTCAGGACCATTAGCTTACTGGTAAAATTTACAAAATACATCCAATAGAAATGTAGAGGTGGCCACTGTTTTTGGTTGGCCATAAGTGGTCTTTATAGAACTACTGAAATCGGAATGATAACTAGTATTCAAAATATTCTAAAATATTCTCTAATAGATATTTTTTTTAAATGAGAGAAAGCAACTCCAAAGAGAACCAGCTTCGATATGATCTATTAAACAATTCTTTCTCTATATAAAATGTCATGACAGACTGTATTTACTGAAGTTTTAGGATAGGGTTTTAGACTATTGAATTGACTGTTATATTAAAAGATGCATGATTCATATCTTGTAGGTACCTTTGTTTTGCTTTTTTATTCTTTTACTTGTTTCAGTCATTAGACTGCGGCCATGCTGGGGCACCGCCTTGTTAGTCGAACAAATCAACCCCAGTACTTATTTTTTAAAGCCTGGATTTTATTCTATCAGTCTCTATTGCCGAACCGCTAGGTTACAGAGACATAACAAGCCATCACTGGTTGTCAAGCAATGGTGGGAGACAAACACAGATACAAAGACACACACACACACACATATACGACAAGCTTCTTTCAGTTTCTGTCTACCAAATCCACTCACATGGCTTTGGTCAGCCCAAGGTTATACTAGAAGACACATGCCCAAGTTGCCACGCAGTGGGACTGAACCTGGAACCATGTGGTTGGGAAGCAAGCTTCTTACCACACAGCCACATTTTAAAAAATCATTTATTTTTTTATCCATTGTGTTTTAAACCAATACTACAAGCTATTAATTATAGCCATATTTGCTTCACGATACACTGTTAAATCATTTATTTACACATTTATCATTGGTTTTACATCTATACTTCTAAATTTGAGCATATAAGTGGTATATATTTTATCAGTCTTTTTTCACTGAAATAGATTATTGTTAAGAGTTAGTGTGATGTTCCACTGTTTTGATTATGTTGCTTACTTACCCTCAATATAACCTTAATACAATAAATAATATTGATTTCTTATATAGCACAAAGCCTCGAATTCTGGGGAAGAGGAAGTCAATTATATCAAGCTCAATATTTGACTGGTACTTAATTTTATTGAACCCAAAAGTTGACTTTGGCAAGATTTTAATTTAGAATGTAAATAACTAGAACAAATACTGCAAAGCATTTTGTCTTATATTTTAACAATTCTACCAATCCATTGCCTGGCAACTAATAATGGTTTCAAATGTTGGCGCAAGGCCAGTAATTTTGGGGGAAGG
The DNA here is from genome assembly GCA_027564515.1 of Octopus rubescens. Classification (NCBI taxonomy): domain Eukaryota; kingdom Metazoa; phylum Mollusca; class Cephalopoda; order Octopoda; family Octopodidae; genus Octopus; species Octopus rubescens. The sequence goes on from JAOPUL010004744.1 coordinate 43,903,343, forward strand.
TGTAAGTCAATTACATCAACACCTGTGCTCAACTGGTACATATTTTATTGACCCTGAAAGGATGAAAAGCAAAGTCGACCTCAGCAGAATTTGAACTTAGAATGTAAAGACAGACAAAATACCACAAAGCATTTTGCCCTGCATGCTAACGATTCTGCCAGCTCAACATCATTTATAATCCATTAGCACACACTGTAAATGCAGATGGAAGCGAGCATCGAAAGGCTGGTGGCACATTAAAAGCACCAGAGCGTCGAAAGTCCGGTGCCGGTGGCACATTAAAAGCACCCAGCACACACTGTAAATGTGGATGTTATGGGAAGTGAACACCAAAAGTTCGGAGCCGGTGACACGTTTAAAAGCACCCAGCACACACTGTAAATGTGGTTGGCGGTAGGAAGGGCATCAAGCTGTAGAAACCAAGCCAAATCAGACGGGAGCATGGTGCTAGCCCCCGGCTTACCAGCTCCAGTCAAACCGTCCAACCCATGTTTGCGTGGAAAAACGGACATTAAAGGATGATGATGATGAAACACATCTATGAAAACACAAACATATATGCAAATGATATACATCAAGCACAATTGCAAGTACACACATATACATACAAGAAGTCTACATGCATAGATGCAAATTATACATATACATGCACTCTTACCTACCTGTACATGCATTCTTACATATGCTCTATCTCACATACACATAATTCTATAGATGTATGTACATATTCCTATATTCAGATGCACACACACACATATATCCACGGTCTGTATTTAATAGACAACTGGATGGAATTATTAAGTGTAGACAATGTTTTACCTACATACTTTTGCCATGTTGATATAATAATGAGTTATTTGTGCAGTTGAGACAAAAAAAATGAATTAAACCAAACGTGTCTACTTGAGTATCATCGTTATCAATATTATTATTATCATCATTATTATTATTATCATCATCATTATCATCATCATCATTATTATTATTATCATTATCATCATTATTATTATTATCATCATCATTATCATCATTGACATAGTTTTTGGACAGCTTTGATTTCTTTTTCTTTTTTCTTCCACAACAGTAATTTCTTTGCGTTCTTCTCTACATGGATACTACTTGAAATGAAATGAAATGAAGAGAAACTACTTATTGTATTTGTGTTCTCTTTCTCCTTCTCTCTCTCTGTAATGACAAGATAGTTATTACTTTTGCTAAGATTTCTTTTTAATTTTTACTTTGAGAGTACTTTTACCCTTCTCTCTACACTCATTCTTTTCTTCACCTTTCTTTATTCTTCTTCTTATTTGACATACTTCAAGATGTGATTAAGAGATTATAAAATAACAACAATAATAATAATAATTCTATTAAAAAAACTTGATATCTGTGAGTTTACCATTTAGACTGTACCGATATTAATTTATAACTTAACCAATATCATCCTTTACATTAGATCCTTTAAAAGATTATGGAACAGCAAGCAAGAGGAAATTCAAAATAATATTAGGAAAGTACTGATTGTGGAAATAATAGAGAACATGTTTTTGAGTTTCCCCCAATAATCATCCTCAATGACATTTGAGTTAGAGCCATCTATATGAGCCATCAAGGGAGATTTTTATGTGGTTACACATAGCCTGTTATAAATCAAATGCCAAACTAATGCAGTGAACTGGCAATACCGTTAGCATGCCAGACAAAATGCTTTTTGGCATTTCGTCTGTTTTTATGTTCTGAGTCCAAATTCAACCAAGATTGACTTTGCCTTTTATCCTTTTGGGATTGATAAAATAAGTACCAGTCAATACTGAAGTCAATGTAATCGACTTCCCCCTCCCCTCAAAAACTGTTGGCCCTATGCCAAAATTTGAAACCATAAATTAAATGCCAAACCCCACTCAAATAACACCTTACTGGCTTAAAAACAAAAAAGATCAGTTTAAGGTTGAGGTGGGTGACTAAACAAAACAAAAAAAAAAGGAATATTTTCAAGCCAATAATGGATTCTTCCAAGCTTAAGAGGGAGCCTGGACTCAGTTGCTTCATCTGCAGCTCAATCTTGCTCAAATTTCTCCTTACCAACTTAAAAAAAAAGGACACATTCGATAGTGTAAATACATACATTATCTGAAAAGAAAAAAAAACAAAACATGATAGTCGTAGCTGTAACATTTTTGATTGTTGGTCTGCTTGATCAGAACTGACCAATGGGCTAAACAACAACTACCAAAAATAAAATAAAATAAAGACCTTTTTTTTTTTTCTTTTAGCCAACCAGATAGTCTGTATATGATTGCTTGGCCTGCTATAAATAACAGCTAAATCTCTCTCAAATCTCACCCCAATGTTTTTAAAAAGGAAGAACACATATAATGTAGTCTTAGATAAACTGTAAGAAGTTGGGATGCCGTTGATTAGAAATCGGCTACATCAAGCCTAGCTGGAAGCTAAACGATGATAACAACATTGATTTTGTTGCTGTTGATGTTTAAATCTATTATTTACATTCCTGTTTGCAGAGGTGAGAATTTTTTTTAGCACAATTCTTACAGTGGATAACCTTCTTATTGATAGCTATTCAAGAGTTAGGGGATTTTTTAATTTTTTAGTCACTCTAACCAACCAGAGCAAGTAGAGTTCTATATCTTGTTCAAGGAGCACAACACGACTGCAATAAAACCATATGGGACTTAAAACCAAACAATCAATTTTCCAGTATTTTAACTTTACAGGTATACTTAATAAGCCTGTCTCTTGATAATGGGCTGCTATTACAGTCATAGAAATATTAGTGAGAAATTGGCAGAGTTTTCCTCTTTCTTCATTCAATCAGCATAGGAGTTTTTGCTGTCTTTCAGCCTGTTGTATCAATAGCCAAGTCTCCTTTAATAATCTACTTACCAACTAAAAAAGAAACATGAATCTAAATTCTCAATATAATCCTCTCTACTACTATAGGCAGAAGGCTTGATATTTTGCGGGAGGGAGCTAGTTGATTACGTTGACCCCAGTGCTCAACTGGTACTTATTTTATTGACCCCAAAAGGATGAAAAGCGAAGTCAACCATGGCAAAATTTGAACTCAGAACGTAAAACCAGGAAAAAAAAAAAAATGCTGCTAAGCATTTTGTCCAGCATGGTAATGATTCTGCCAGCTTGCCACCCTAAATTCTCAATATAGCAAGTTGTCCATGACCTAACTAACAAGCCAAACTATAAAGTTTGATGTAAGGCACTTAAACCCATAATAGTATGCACAGTATGGTAGTGAAATAGATTGAGTCACAGCATATTTTGAAAGTAACCAGTCATCTCTGCTTGAACAAATGACATGGTTCCCAATGTCATTAAAAAATGACTAAAATCCCTCCGGGTTAGGGTCCAATTCCTGAACAGTTTAGATAAGTAGTACAGTCATATTTTAAGGCAAACATATAACAAATACAAAATGTACAGTGTTTGCTGTGGGGTAGCTGGGGCTTGTGCTATATAACAACTGATCCTGAATATAGTGGCTGTGTGGTAAGACACTTGCTTCCCAACCACATGGTTCCAGGTTCAGTCCCACTGTGTGTGGCACTTTGGGCAAGTGTCTTCTACTATAGCCTCAGGTTGACCAAAGCCTTGTGAGTGAATTTGGTAGACAGAAACTGAAGGAAGCCTGTCATATATATATATATATATATATATATATATATCATTATCATTTAGCGTCTATTTTCCATGCTGGTATGGGTTAGATGTTTTTGCTGGAGACTGGTAAGCTGGGGAGCTGTGCCAAGACTCCAATCCGTTTTGGCTTGGTTTCTACAGCTGGATGCCCTTCCTAATGCCAACCACTCCAGTGAGTGCACCGGGTGCCTTTAACGTGTCACTGGCATGGGTGTTTTTAACGTGTCACTGGCACAGGTGTTTTTAACGTGTCACTGGCACAGGTGTTTTTAACGTGTC
>JAOPUL010004744.1:43921343-43931489 GCA_027564515.1 Octopus rubescens
CCTGCATGGAAAAACAGACGTTAAAGGATGATGATGATGATGATGATGATGATGATATATATATATATATATACACACACACACATATACACACACACACATATACACACACACATACACACACACACACATATAGATATATATATATATATATAACACATACACACACACATCTGCATGTGTGTGGGTGTGTGTGAAAGAGCACAATCTTTGTGGGTTTTAGGCACTGGGACATCAATTTTGCCTGATAGCTCATTTAACTAGTCTGATTGAATAAAGCCATAAGGCAAAGTCCCAATCAAAAAGATTTTAACATGAACTTGACCCTACTTTCACTACTGGATCTCCCTATCAAGAAATGTTCTTGTTGCTATTTTTAAAATTGCTTTGAAATGATAACCTTAATTTAATGCAATAAGTAATTATTTGGCATGAATTTTGTTTGTAGAATTTTCAGAAAATGTTCTCTTAGCATGAAACCTGAAGTTACAAAAGTTAATTTTTAAAGTACTATCCCTAACAAATATTTAGCTCTACTAATTGTATTGAATAAATTGTTTGTGTAAAATCCTACAATGTAATTACTATATAATATGTGTTTGCGTATCATTCATTCATTTATTTCACTTCCATTTTTCTATACTTTCTTGAGTTGGATGGAGAGTAATTTGTGGCAGGATTTTATGGCCAAATGCTCTTTCTGTTGCCATCTCTTTCCTGGTTTTCAAGTGAGAGATTTTTTAATTTCAGAGATCTTTGAAAACACAGAGTAACTTGGTCTTAATGTCAACAAGGAATGTCAATGTCATCACCATTTTACTCAAGCAGTGACAAGCATGGAATATCAACACACACACAAACGGTCTTCCTAAAGATTCTGTCTACCAAATTTACTTATAAGGTATTGGTCAGCCTGGAGCAATAATAGAAGAGATTTATCCAAGTTACTGTGCAGTTAGACTGAAGCCAAAACGACATGAAGCAAACTTATTAAACACACAATCATGCCTGCATATAAATATTCTTCGTTTTTGGATTGATACATATCACAGTTTCGAGCAAGAGTAAAGTAAAAGTAGTTGGAGACAACTCAGGATATCTTTCAAAGTAACTACCCAGTAAGCATTAGACCACATGGCTATTTTTATTGGTAATGTAAGTTTTGTTTATTTCACGAGTAGTGATTAATAAAATACCAAAATAAAAAAGAAGTTTCGGTTTATTCCAATAATGTTTATTTGTATAGTTTTGCCTTCCTTTGTTGTTATTTTTATGTAGTAAAGTGACAGTTGTACTGAGGTCTAATTATAGAGCTGGAAACCAGTAGTTGGGAAAACAAACTTAAAACTGTATGGATATTTTCTTTCTCTTGGTGATTGATAAAAATAATATGATACTGTTAATTTAAAACACTAAGAATCAAAATAGGCTGAAATAAGCAACAACCATAACAAAAAACTAAAAAGGAGTGGTAATTACAAGCAATTCTTTCTAGAGAAAACAGTTAACACTGACCTTTTTCTGGATAAAAGAAACGTAGTATTAAAGTAGTATGAATAAGAAAAAAAATTAATGTAAACCGAAATGAATATATCTGGATATCTGATTGAAAATAAACATACTGGATAAGGAAAATGATTCTTGAATCCAGAAATTGTTTATCAACAGCATTAAAATAATAAAATATGTGAAATTAAATATCATGTAACTATCCTCAACAAGTGGGAACATATAAACATAGATGATGATGGCAATGATGATAATGGAACCAACTACCTGATGTTTGCCAATTTATAAGATCCATACAATATTCTAATGCATTCCAGTAGTTTGTCTCATACAAATGTCTAGTGAATCATAACTTTCCAGATGCATGTGCCTCCTCAAGGATTAAGAATAAAAATGTAACATACTTCAAAAGCCATATCATTCAAAGCCGAGTGAATGCAAATCATATCTCATGGGCAACATTTGAAGACTTTGTGTTTTGCATATCTATAAAATTCTAAACAGCTTTGCTAGTATATATCTATTTGTCAATTCCTAATGGTAGATCAAAGGTATCTTTTTATTGGAAGCAAATAAAAAAAATTATAAAACAAGTCTGACCTAAGAATCTCAGAGCTAAATTTTGATAACAGTTCCTTTCAGCTAACATCAACTTCAGTGATTAAACAAAAGCAATAACAATAAGCTTAATTTTTTAAACAGAAAATGTTATTCAATACATATGTTACAAAAAGAACTTGATGATCAGTAGTAAATTATATTCTATAAAACTAATTATACAAACCAATAAGAGAACCCCCAGTGAGGTCACTCAATCAGCTAGAAATAGCAGCCACATCTCCCACCATTTACATCCTGGTGTTTTTAAAATAGAATGCATTAAATAATTTGGCCCTGATTAGCCTGTGTCAAGAAAAAACTCTGGATGGTTCACAGCTGGAATGCTTTGACCACAGGTTAAAGACATTAAAGCTGGATTGACTTGTTAAATTAATATGTAATAAGTAAACAACAACTATTAAATGTTCCAATTTAATACCCAGACCAATAATTATAAAGGGAGCATTATGCAACATAGATACTTCAAAATACCCTACAACAATATCTACACATTAGACAAGACAATGTTGATAATTCAAGTTGATCACAACACTCCATATGTAGAGAAGGCTTGAAGTTGAAATAGAAGACAGGATGTGATGTTGAGATGATTGTCTACAAATTTTCTTATAATCACTAAGTTGTATTACTAAGCAAGACTTATTACATAGTTTGTTTAGCTGAACACAACCACTACATTTAGTTCAAAATTGATTAGTTAGCAGTAGAGTCAAAAACACGTAATCCAATAATTCATATTTTGAAATTTGAAAGTAAAAAAATGTTTTTAATTTACTAATACTTCTCTTCAAAAACATTGAAAAATGGTTGTAAAACAGGGTTGGTTTTTTTTTGTTTAATTTAGTGTAGAGCTTAGTGAAGATTTTGATCACATTTGATGTTAGAGATACTAAAGAGTACTCTTTTTCTTTGGTAACATGAGTTCCTTAGTGAGTAACTTTTAGAAAACAACTGCAAACCAACTAACTTAATTACTGACATTTTTTTCCTGATTATTTTTCTCCCTTTGTTCTTTATATTAAGGAAGCTGTTCTAGCTAATAAATAAGTAAATAGATGTTTTCCTTTGGTATGTATTCTCTCCTTGCATTTTTCAGGGTTTTTTACATTGATATAATAATTAAAAGAAATCAAGGACTAGCAAATAATTATATTGTTGTGAAGAGAATATTGAAAATACTGTATAATTAACTTTCAACTTCAGTACAGTTGAGTTAACATGAAAAAAGATGAGAAGCCCACAGTGAGAAAATAAAATGTTAAAAATATAATGTACAAGAACAAGAATAGTAAGAGATTATGTGAAGATGAAACTGAAGGAAGAAATTCATGAAAAAACAAAGGATAAGCCAGAAACTAATGAGAAAACAAAGGTTAAGATAGTGTAGCAAGCCAGAAAAGCTATTTTTGTATTGTGTCGTAGCACAGTTGTGCAATGACAACCCCAGCCAATCAGGGCTGGGCAGGTATTAATACAAAAGACAGTTCTCTGTCCGTGAAGAATAAAGCGCACCTTAGAAATCAGTTAGTGGATAAACAACAGACTAACAACAACTTTGCTCCACTAATTCTAAATTATATTGACCATCAACAACAGCTATCAAGCACTGAACAGCCTATTTACATTTATTCTAACGTAAGTCAAAAAGCTTTTTCTGACTCAATGCACATATGCTCAGATTACTGGTCAGCTTATAATCATTTAGTAAATTAAATATTTTAATGAAAAATGCATTTTGATATTGTCTTTATACACGTTTCTCACAAGACCACACACTATGAACACATTTTCTACACTAAAACAGAATAGATGTGAACAATTAGAACATTGGGAAAATGATAAAATGTAAGGAGAGAAAGAGAAATTAACCTGAGATGAGAGTAAATTTGTGTATAAGAGACTAAAAAGAGATTTCAATGTTCAGGTTAAGATTTAAAAGATTTCTTGCTAGTCATGCCTTACAAATTGATGACCTGTTTAGCCATAATAAGTACAGTCCCCTCCCAAAAAAATAAAATAAAGTAAAAAGAAGGTATGACTAACATTTGAAAAATGAAAGGACATACAAGATAATGTAGTGCTAGATATACTGTCTTGACATGTATATCTTCATCATAAGTTTGCTTAGTCAAATTGGCGTACAGACCAAACAACAATACATGAAAACATTAAGACTTAAAGAAGCTCACATCTCAGTCATATGATTTGGGGATTGGTGCTAATGAGTGGCATCTTGGGTAAGTGCATTCAACTATAGCCTAGTGGCCAATGCCATATGAGAGAAATTGGTAAACAGAAACCTTACAAATTCTTGTCATACGTCTGTGTTTATGTCCATCTGTGTCTCCTTATCTGTCTTTATACATTGACACTATTGAAAAACGTGGCTCTTTGTTTATGTCCAATAACTTAGCAGCAACAGATCAATAAATACCAGACTAAAACAAACACTCCAGTTAATATAATCAATTAAAAACCTTTCAAAGCAATGCTTCAACATGGCCACAGTCCAATCACTGAAATAAGAAAAAAAAGTAAAAGAGGACGAACCAATAAGAGAGAGCCTTTACATGATTGCTCAACCAGCTAAAGAATTTAACCAAACCTCTCTCAAATCACACCATAAAATCATAAATAGGACACACAAGATAATGTAATGTTAGATACATTGTCTTGCCATGGCTGGAATGCTTCTCATCACAAATCTTCTTAATCAAGGCTGGTTTGTAGACTAGATAACAATATACATAAAATCATTAAGACTTAATTGTACTTCTCTTTTGTTACATCTACACATTCTCTCTAAATGTTTTATCTCTATCACAAGGTATCCTTCAGTCAGAGGCTGTCAGATTTGTTACACTTCAGTTTACAAAGTACTGTATAATATTTCATCAATAAAGAATATAACATCCTTTTTATTCTTACTGATCTCCATTGCTGCTTACCTAAATACGATTACAGTATAAGTTATCCATGGAGGCACGTGGCTTAGTGGTTAGGGTGTTGGACTCATGATCATAAGATTGTGATTTTGATTCCTGGACCGGGTGACACATTGTGCTCTTGAGCAAAACACTTCATTTCATATTGCTCCAGTTCACTCAGCTGGCAAAAATGAGTAATCCTGCGATTGACCAGCGTCCCGTCTAGGAGGCTATATCTGCGCCACGGAAACTGGGAAACCAGCTCTATGAGTTTATATAACTCAGAAGGATCTTTACCCCACCCCTTTATAAGTGATCCATTCTATATATTCAGATCTTTAAGTTCAAATATTCAAAACGAGACAGATTAATGAATGTTTCTAATGAAAGATACTATCATAAAAACTCTTAGAAGAGCTCAATGGATAGTTTGCCATGAGGAGTAAAAGAATGCAATGTTTTGAGTGCTTGTTCATCAGTGAGAGAATATAAAAATCTCATCACCTAGATCACAAATTTAGTAGATCAGAAAAATGAATGAAGGAGTTGGTGTGGTTAGAGAGAGAGTGAAATGCTAGTGAGAAGTGGTGTGAATATTATGTGAGATAGTGTGATTAATGTGGGAGCCGAACAATGACGGAGGAAACAAAGTATAACGAAGGTGTTGTCAAACATTGCAGCAGATTTCACATCAGGTGAAGGCCAAATCAGGTGAGGTAAGAAACATTAAGAAACATCAACAGTGTTCATGGTATTCGTGAGGAATCCTTTTTTGGTTTTTTGGATCAACTAAACATCTGACTTGTTAAATTAACATGTAAGTGGCTGAGTGTTCCACAGAAAACAATAATTTTAACATAATTCCCAAAGCTGAATTAGCATGACAGAAATATAAGTTCATGACATTCACACTGAAAAATTGTATGGATAACATTTAGAGAACTAGCAACAGGCTTACCTCCCTGAACCAATTTTTTACAGGTCTTTAAAATGGGAAAAATATATCGTCCAAGTGCTAAATTGTACTTCAGTATACTCGCAATTATTGTGAGCATGATGCAGTACAAACAAGAAGACCACAACTTGATAAATGGAGGTTCTGACCAACAACAACAAGTGTCAACATTTTAGATTAATACTGACAAGCAAGTAATGAAAATTATCTAATTTGATGTGCTAAGTAGCAAATATAATGATTTTTATTGAAATTCCTTGTTATTTACTGATCTGCAGTACCATCAGATTTTTTTGTTACAGAAAGCTTACCAAAATTTTTAGCACAAAATAGTCTTCCAAGTCAAAACTGAATATAGAAACTAATTGTTATTGCAAAGATAAAAAGCTGATTATCTGCAGCCCCATTCCCCCACCACACACACACATTTCAGCCTTTCATGTTGATAATGAAAACATGACAGATTTATTCCAATATATATCAAAATATATGTGAACAGGAAACAGAAATAGACTACACTGATTCTCTCAATATAGCTAAGATGTTGACCAATACATGACAAAACTGTAAACATATTTTTTAGAGCTATGTCTTTTTGAACTCGTTAATAGTAACAAACCTTAATCTCTTGACAAATCTGACAAATCTGACAATTCTTTTATTCTTTTAATTTCCTTTAGAGAACTTTACAAAGAAAGGACATAGGTTTATAAGAGAAATTTCAAAGAATTATTCATGAACAATTGTTAAAGATTTTAGAGCAATATTACAAGAACAAAGTTATTACTTTTATTATAGTTTTGATCTTCAATGACTGTCATTTTATAACTCAATATTGAATTCTCATGTTGGTATAATATTGATTTCTCACAAAATATTTTGAAGATGGATATACTCAATCAACCTTGTATTATAACTGGTGCTTCTATGAAGCAATGAGGAAACCCCTACATGGTTGCTCAACCTACAAGAAATACCAGCCAAATCTTCCCTCAAACCATGCCCTTGTCAGCTTTAAAAAAGTTAGGATATATTCAATAAAGCAGTCAAGTATATGCTTTATTTGAAATGAAAAAATAAATAAATAAATAAATAAATAAAAATTAATTATGCTTTGAATGCCTTCAAAGGAATTAAACTAAAAACTGTTTTATCCAAACACTACTGTTTATGTTTTATTTCCCAATGTTCACTATCACTAGTTATTGTCTGCTTTCAGCAGTTTGAAGATCATGGATCACTCAAATACTATACACGGTTAACTAGTGAAAGTTTGGATTATCTCAATGTTAAGAATTTCAATATCTTAATAAAGATAGAGAAGTAGGTAAAGCTACAGCTTGCAGTCTATATTTACATTACTGTGACATTGGGAACAAAAGTAGTGAATTGACACAAGTGTCAGAGCATTGGTTGAAATACTTGTATTTCACACACCATGTACATGTACATGGTGGAGTTCCAACTCTTTCCATAATGATTGGTAGGCCATACTGAGATTTCAACTCAGAACAAATACCACAGGGTATCCCATCCAGTACTTCAACAACTCCTGAAGTTCATTGCTCTAGACTGATACTTTGATCAATTCTAAAAGGATGAAAAGCAGAATTTGACCTCAGAATGCAAAGAGTTAGAATAAATGCTGCAAAGTATTCCCTCCAATTCTCTGACACTTGTGTTAATTCATTGCTTTTGTTCCCTATGTCACAGTAATGTAAATATAGACTACAAGCTGTAGTTTTACCCTGCTTCTCTCTATCTTTATTAAGAAATCAAAATTCTTAACATAGTTAAAATCCAAACTTCCACTCCTAAACATCTAAAACATCCTCAACCACTGCTTTATCATTTCTCTGACTAACTAAATCTTCTTTAAATATAAAGTAAACAAAATAATAAATTAAAAACAAAAAGGAAGAAAAAAAACAAAATAAAAAAATAAGCTGCTTTATATCTTGTTTGTGAATGCATCAGATCAGACATTTACATCTTGAAGGTATGTAAAATATATGTTCTGATGGAATGTAAAATCACTTAGAGATATGTAGCAGCAAAGAATTTCCAAATGTAACTTAAAATTATTTTAGTATTTGTTAATAAACAGAGCAAGCAACTAAAAATTTGCCACATTATATGTAGCAATAGTCTTCTGTTGCATCGGTTTTGTTAATGAATATTCAGTTATTTGATCAACTGAATATTCATTAGCAAAACCTGCTCATTGATGTATAAATGACTAACATTAATGTTTAACCCTTTAGCATTTAAATCGGTCATATCTGGGCCTAGTATTCTACCTGTTTTATGTTCAAACTTTCAAGATCTGGCCATACCCTACAACGTCATTCTAAAAATATACAATCACATCATCAAAATATTGAATCTATTAATTAGTTAATGTATGATTAATTCAAAACAATGTGAATAAATAAGAATTACATTTAACAGAGTAATCTGAAAGCTAAAGGGTTAAGGGACTGAACATTCCTTAGAGTCATGTACTCAATTTAATTCTCACATGGAATCGGTATGATGCAGTGTGACACGGCTGGACTGTTAAATGACAAGCACAATCCACCCACAAGGCTTCCACACGATTTCCATCTACCCTGTTTCACACACAAGAGTTTAGGTTGACCCAAGATGACACGCAGTAGGATCAATCCCAGGACTTTGTTATTGTGAAGAAAAGTTTTTATCTGGCCATGCTGCAGCTATATACTGATGTTGTAAATAAAATAAACTAATTTATGGCTGGTATGGCTAGTGTGTTTATCCCTATTATCATATGTTTAGCATTAAGTTCAATGTTTAATAATATTCTAACTCTTCTGTAGTATTTTCTCATAAACTTCTTCATTTCTGTGTGTTGTATTTTAGCTGTTTCGTCTATTCCTAGATATTTGTATGGGCGACTGTGGTCTAATCCTCTGAATTCTGTGTCCATGTCAAGTCAGTGTTTTTAGTGCTGATTAATTTGCCTCTACCCAGTGTCACTTTTGCACATTTGTCCAGCCCCATGCTCATCCCAATGTCCTTGCTGAAACTATGAACAGGACAGTTTTTAGAAGGTTTTTTCTGTTCTGTGGTATTTCTAGTGAAGGTTTTAAAGTAAATCATGTATAGTAGATGGTTTATCGTTTATCCATAGCATCTGTAACCCATAGTGGTTTCATTTAACAAGTTTGTTAGTGGGGTCAGAGCAAGTTGTTTTATTGCTTATATGTCTTAGCTGATAGTTTGAAGTTACAACCCTAAAAGCACTCTTGAGCAAAACTAAATGTTGTAATATAAATATTTAGGTGTAGGTTGTGAGGTAAGAAATTTGCTTCCCAACCATATGGTTCCAGGTTCAATGCCACTGCGTGGCACCTTCAGCAAGTGCCGTGAGTGGATTTGGTAGATGGAAACTGAAAAAAGCCGGTCATGTGTGTGCATATATATATATATATATATATGTGTGTGTGTGTATGTGTGTGTGTGTCCAACCCATGCCAACATGGAAAACGGACGTTAAAGGATGATGATGATATATATATATATTTATATATATGTATGTATAAATGTGTGTGTGAGTGTGTGTCTCCCACCGCTGCTTGACCACCGGTGTTGGTGTGTTTATGTCCTTGTAAAATATACCAATAGAGTAAGTACCAGACTTTAAAAAAAATAAAAGTATTGGGGTCAATTCCTTCAACTGAAATTCTTCCAGGTGGTGCCCCAGCATGGCCACAGTCTAATGACTGAAACAACTAAAAGATATATATATAGCTAATTAATTCTCCTGTCATACATAATGGTTTCTAACTTAGGCTCGATGGCAGCAATTTTGAAGAGAGGGGATTATCCATTACCATCAACCCAGTACTTGACTGGTATTTTATTTCATCAACCCTGGAGAAATAAAAAGCAAAGTTGACCTCAGAAATATTTGTAGTCAGAACATAGACAATCAGAAAAAATACTTAAAAGCATTTTTTCCCAGTGCTCTAACTGTTCTACAAGATCTAGCCTTTATGGTGTCATACATAATGATTTCCAATAATTAATAACAATGTTAGATTGGAAGGTGTTACACTGAAATTACATATATTGCAATGTTAGATATAAATAGTCTCTTCATCCATCTCT
>JAOPUL010004744.1:43938984-43951904 GCA_027564515.1 Octopus rubescens
CCACGCAGTGGGATTGAACCCAGAACCATGTGGTTGGGAAGCAAGCTTCTTACCACACAGCCACGCCGCGCCTATAGATATATATTGTTAGGATTGTGACAAATTACTCATATATATTGATGGAAAGACTCAATACTGTTGATAGTGTCAAATTAATTATATAAAGGGGATGATGGTTTGCTTCTTGAGCTTTAGTCAAAAACTCTGTGTGTGCGTGTGTGTGTGTGTAAAAATGCATACACACACTAGCACAATACCCACCAAAAATGATAAGGTTATTTGAGTACAGAAAAATATTATGCAAATTCAATACAAGTAGAAAGAGCAATTAGGTGAAAGAGACTGTGGGGCAAAACAGTTTTCAATCTATGGGTGTACACTTAGTAAGGTGAACTCTATTACCCAATCACTTATTATCTATCAAATACACTATCTTACTCATTCACACTAGTTAGCGATTTATCTTAATATATATTTTATAATCACAATTGTAGCAGCAAACAATTGAACATTTTCATTCAAGAGTCAACTTCTAAAGACTGCCAATTTCACTTTATCACCAGATTCATTTAGTACAAGATCTTGCATGTGTGATCTTTTTTTTTTATTGTAACAAAAGATAAACTAAAAGGTGAAAGATTTTTATAGAAGGACGTGTGTGTGTGTGTGTGTGTATGTGTGTGTGTGTGGTGTGTGTGTGAGGAGAGGTTGTGCACAACAAAGGCAGAGACCATCAGATATTAGTAGTGTGACAATGGTTATAATATAATATTAATAAATGAAAGGTTGGAGAAAATAAATTACTTACCCCATAGGTAGATGAATCACTAGCTCTCAATTTCTGATGTGACCCAACCTGGTAGAATTCAGACAAGGTACTCCTATCAGACCAACAAGCTCGAGCAAATTCACTGGCATCTAAATAGAAATCCATGGATGACATTAAACCTTCAGGAGAATCCTCGTTTGAAGAGTATCCTTGTCCTTTCAACTTGATGTTGTTTTTATCTTTGGTCTGTTTTAAATCATCATAACTTGTCTTGGAGATAGAATCCAGTGATTCTGAACTTTCTGATTCAGAGTTTTCATAAATAGAAGACCGAATAATGTTTGCATAAACCGATCGAGATGTGGGTAAATTTCTGTATGCTCTTTTTCCCTCAAAATAGAGTTCGTTCTCACTTTTGCTTAAGTCATTTTCAGATCTATTTTGTGACAATTTCTTCCAAGATTCATTCAGTAAAGTTGGTGAACCAATAATGCTGAAAATTTCATCACATAAAGAACCAACATCTTTAGGTGAAGAACCATAAATATCTTGCTCTAACGTGGACATATCTTTTTGATTTCTTAATGATGATTTTGTTTCCTCAGATGTATGGTAGTTATCTGAACTGTTTGCTAAATCCATTTCTTGTTTCTCTGAACGTTTCTTTTCGATTTTATTTCTTTCAGTATCTGTACTCAATACTGGGATTTTTCTTTGAGGTATATCCATTGGTTGGGACTCAGAATCAATGAGATTTCTAGGAGAATCAATTTTAATTTCATTTACTACTTCTTTCATGTTGATTGGTAGTGTATCATCTGAATCATGTTGCATCCTTTTATTTGCATTCACTGGTTCACAATTCAAATAAGGTACACACTCTTCAGCATTAGCAAGTAAAATATCATATTCATCTGTAATAGGAACCCAATCCATATCTGAAGGTTGTGCAATGCCTGAATCTATTAATCGGCCAGCATCAGCATCATTTGTGGTTACAATGTCTGAAACAACCATTGATACATTATCAAATTCATGAAGTGGATGTTCAAAACCTGAATCAATAAGTGGCTCACACTTCAATTCATCAACAGAAGAATGTGTGCTTGGGTCATCTGTAATAGTATCCAAATCAACAGCTGATTCATGTTCACTATAAGAAGTCGATTCAATTACTGAAGGATGAGAAACTTGCTCTAAGTTATCTTCCTGTAAATCCAATATTGATACCATCTCTTTGCTTTTAAACTCTGTGTTCATTGAACTAAGTGACTCCTGCATAGGAGAGACTTCAGGAAGATCTTGAGATGCAATATTCTTTAGCTTAACTGAAGCAATGCTAACAATGTTGGAATCACATAAAGTTTCATCCATATCAACAAATGGTATGTCATCCACAATTTCTGGTGAATAAGTCTTCTGTTCTGTAATAACTGGTTGAATAGTTTCAGTTTGCAAAGTTAGCTCAGCTTGTGATTTATGTGTTGTCTCTTCAAGCTTTTCCTCAGCCTCAGTCATCTCAGTTTCTCCATAATCCTTTATCTTTGAGTCAGTGTCAAAAGAAAGAATATTTATTTCAGATGGATGGCCATCAACAGAATCATAAGATTTTTTGCTGCTTATAATATCTTTCAACACACTTTTGTGCATTTTTGAATTTGTGTGTGTGGATTCTGCTTCATTATTTCCTAAGATTTCTTTTTGAAGTACATGGCTCTGGTTAAACAATTCCATTGTGCATTTAGATGGTTTAGAAATTATTTCAAAATTACCACATTGTTCTTGCATTAAAGTCAAGGAATGTTCTTCAAAACTATCATTCTTCAAAATCTGTGCAGAGGGATATTTCTCAGTAAAACTGTGTTCTCCTTCACTGCTTGGAGTAACTGGTGTAGATTTCAAAATGTAATCCTGGTATTTTTCAGATGGAATATTTGAACCATCATCAAGGATATATCCTCTTGTCCATTTGCCTCCATGTTTGATCCAAGATTCCTTTATTGGTGAAACTATTTCATCTGTCTTTGGACTGAGGTTTTGCAATGTATCTGTTTTTGGTATGTTTAATGCTAAAGAAGAATTATTCTTTGTAGGGCTAGTGTTTTCATTGACACTCCCAGGGCTTGTACAAAACGCATCCAATCTTTTAAAACTTGGTGACCTTTCTTTTCTATCAATCGAAATCTTTGTAGGAGAGGGTGATTTTATATCCTTGCTTGAAGCTGATTCTGTTTGACCACAAAGTTCAAGAATTTTCTGTTTCCTTAGATTGAGAGTTCCATGAAGTTGCCGAAGTGTGAAATCCTGATTGGAATTATCATTGGTTTTCTTTACTCCATTCTTGAGAATAACAAAACCTCCATCTTCTATTTCCATTTCTTGAGAAATATCATTATTACAAATATTGTCATCCAAAGAATCAAATTCTTTTTTAGATCCATACTTAAGGCAATTAGTATGTGTTCTCTGCATTTCTTCATTAGAGTTGACATTTGTTTCAAGTAAGTTTTTATCATCTAAAACAGTATTGCCAGACAAACTGTTTTTAGTTTGACTTTTAAAGTGATCAAGTTTCATATCAGCAGATCTTTGTTGGATATTCTCAACTAGGGAATCAGTATGAAAACAGGGTTCCAATTGATGGGAATGCAAATAAGAATCTTTGTTAATCATTTTTTTATTACATCCCGATATTAATTGTTGATCAGATTTACCAAAATCAGTTTCCACAGATATTGTTCTTAACTGCAAATGTTCAAGGCTTAAAGGTACTTCATCTGATAAAATATCTGGAGCATCATCTTCACTCATTTGGGTTTGTAATTGCCTCAGAATACTTTCAGGTAAATTTCCATGAATTCGTGAGGTGTTGCTAGATTCAATACTGGGAGACTGGTCGAGCATTTCTTCGACATCATCTCCAATACTAGATTCGGCTATATTTTCCAATGTGATTGATGTACTAAGATTTTCATATTGACTGTCTGTTTCTGCTTCAATTGAGAACCATAAATTTTGTGTTTCATTACTATCCAGTGTCACTTCAGCAAGATCTTCTCCGGCATCCACAATTGGACGTTCACCGATTATATCATCATTTGTAAAATGAGTTGCTTCTTCATCATAATTCCTCTCATCAGTCACAACATAATCCTGCTCTTCTACTATAATCTCATCTTCACCATCTGGACTCCCAGACACCTGCAAAGTACTGTCTTCAATTTCTATAAGGACACCTTCAGTTTCACCTTCTGCAGAATCACCAACAAGTTTACAGGTATCACTTAGTTCATCCACATTACTTAAGTCATTCAGTTGAGAGGTTTCCTGGTCAAATATTTCCTGTACATCACTGAGAGGTGTGACAGCACCATCACTGATATCTTTGAAGCTACTGCTGTCATTACTGCAGGGGCTGAGCATCTGACCAGCAAGAAATCCCATTTCAGATGGTAAAAATGGGCCTGTCATCTGCCGAGTTGCATTAGAATCCAATTGTTGTTGTTGTTGTTCCATAAACAGCGTAACAGTACTCCTTGATAAGTCACCTTTTTCACACATGACATCTCTGTCATAGGTCTGAGTTCTTGTCTGAGATGTATGAAGATCTCCTAGTTGTAGTTTAGAGGACTGGATCCCTGGTTGGTCTGCCATTTCCTGAAAGCTGGAGTTGGTAACATCAGCTTTTATTGTTGCTGCAAGTATTGTTGTTGTTGTTGTTGTTGTCACAGCAACTTCACCAAAACTTATCTGCTGCTTAAACAAAGCTTCTTCACCAACATTTACTTGTGTAAATGATGTTGGTCTGTCTCTTTCCCTTTGCAACAGCTTGTTGACAGGGCAGTCGACAACTTCCTCATCTCTTCTCTCAGCTCCTGCGAGTTCTCCTTCAGTATCAACTTCTCCCCTCAAAACTGTAGTAGTTTTGTTAGCTGTCACATCTTTACTTATTCTGTCTGTAGCAGAAACTGGGTTACAACCAACACTACCACTGTTTTCATTCCTCAAAATATTGTGGCGGGCTATTTGGGGCGGGGTGAACTCTACTACTGGCATCCCATGCCCTGCCACTCTGTAAATGTCAGCTGACTTAAATACAACCACTGATGCTTTCTCTTCTAAGTTTTCACTCTCACCCACTGCTTTTTCCTCCCCATCTTCTTCCGCCTGCTTTTGATTTTGTCCCTCTTCAAATTCAAAGTTATACACACATTTACTATCATTAATACTATGAAGCTGTGGACTAGACTGAGCACCCCTCCCACCATCTGTTGATAAATTTTTTAAACTATTCTCAGTTCTAGTAGATTGGTGTGGGGGATGATAATGGTGTTGAGGGGGATGGTGGGGATATTGCTGATGGGAGTAGGGCTGTCCATAATGTTTCTGTGGCTGCTGATAACCACAGCTGGAAAGATTGCAGTCATAACTAGCTTCATAGTCAAAAGTTTTATCAGAAAAAGCATCAGATTTAATTACACCATGGTCTGATAATTTTAGTTTTACTCTGTTTTCCTCTATGTCTTCCTTTCTCTCTCTTTCTTCTTTTTCTTCTTTTTCACTACACTCATCCTCACTGGTGTTAGGCTGGTAGCTGCTGGTAACTTCTCTGCAAGCATGGACAGCTGACCGTGTGCGTCGGAAGCCAGTGTGCTTGTCGGTGCAGTTGTCACTAAAAGAGGTCACAAGAGATCCATTATACACATAGTCCTCATGTAAACTGATGTCCAGGGCAGAAGCTGAAGAACTTGTTTGATAACTTTCTGAAGTATCGACGTCAGAGAGGTGATTGAGGTTTGAAACATTGTCTAAATCTCCAACATGTACACTGGGCCCAGATATGCTTTCATCAGAAAGGGCCTCAGTTATAATCATGTAGTCATCATAAGCAAAATTCTCAGAAATATTTGGTTTTGTTGATGAGCTATCTTTGTCGACTTTATCTTCATTTTCAGGTGTGTCATCTAGTTCTTTATAATGTAGCTCTGAATTTTCTACTTCATTAACAGAAAGTGTATTCTTAGTTTTATCTAACTGTAACCGGTTACTATCATAGGTTGCTTTTCCCTGAAAGTTTTTGCCAGCTGTCTGACTAATCACATTATTAGATTGAGCCTCTAACAACTTAGTTTTTTTAATGCCAGATGAAGCTTTAGAAGACGCAGTAGGTAAATTAGAAGTCACTTTATGGTCCCCAAAACTTCGACCTGTTTTTGCTACAAGTTTCTTTTTAGATAATGGTTCAATAGCTTCATATGATTTTAATGATGTAGTTTTTTTACCTGTAGTTGGTACACTTTTTTTAATCTGAGATCTATCAATATTAGTGGGTGGTTTGCCTTCCTGGTTAGTACTTAGTCCCGCACCTATTCTCCGCTCAGAAATTGCAGAGGTGCTAGAGCGGACATTACCTAATTTTTTATTGTCCAATTTATCAGCTGCAGTTGCAGCAGTAGGAATTGAACTGCTGCTGCTGCCACTAATTCTGCTCGCCTTCAATAAAGAAATACCACCACTGTATTTTTCCTTTTGATGAACCAAACCTCCATTGTTAATGCTTTGAGTTGAAGTTAATTTTTTATTGTGCGAAATACCTTTTTGTTGAAGTGTACTGTCAGAAGTAGTGACACAGTTATTGCGAGATTTAATTGACAAATTTTCACAACTTGCTTGTAACACATTTTTTTTCTTTTTTGATAAATTTTCACAACTTTTTCCAAATGAGTTTTGGATTTTGTTTGACAAATTTTCAGAACTGACTGTCTTTAAACTTTCTTTACTTTGAATTTTACTACCTAATCTAGTTGTGCAGTTAACTGAAAGATCGGATGCTGAATCAGCAACTTTCTTTTGTCGCAGTGATAGACCACTACTTTTTGTAACTGTTATATTAGGTCTACCAGTAGGAGGAATACTCGATTTATTGGAATTATTTCTTAAAGAACCTGTGCTTACAGCTCTTTGTAAGTTTTCTGTGTTAACTCGTGATGTTAAGCGTGAATGTGCAGGAGATGACTTGGATGGGTGAGACAAAGTAGAATTACTAGTTCGAGAGACAGTCGTGGATGAAGTGGTACGGCTAAGCATGGACGGTTTTTTCTGTAGTTTTGTTTCTGCTTTAGACACAGCTAAACGAGAACAGGAACTTGTAAGAATTTTACTCGTTTTCCCAAGCCCACCTTTAGTGGAACTTGGAAGACAAATAGAGGATTTAACCGATGAAGTGGATAACTGAGAACAAAAAGAAGAATGGCTAGCATGGCTGGACTCTGAATCTGACCGAAGACGGAATTTATCATTTAATTCATTAACTACTTTCACTTCATCAATAGCTGATTCACTATCTTCTGGTGGCTCTTCAGACAGAACTGTAGAAATATGTTTATCAACCGAAATTAATTCATTACAATTTTTAGAACTTATATCACTGGTTGTTTGATGTTTAGTTTTACTTAATGCCGTGTTACGATGAATTTTAGAACTACTAACGGATTTACCCACGTTGATATTTTTTAAATTTGCTATATTTTTATCACCTTGTTTCTTAACATTCGTATCCCCATTAACAAGAGAAGATTTTTTACCTGTGCATTTAGACGGAAGTCTACTACTGTCAGCACTTGTCTGTTGGGTGGTTTGTTTGTTAAGGGAGATCTTGGTGGTCTGATCAGTCAAAGTAGATTTTCCACGAGGAAGCTGGCTGGATTTCACAGAATGTTTAGTCCCTGTATTCATGTTTGTCTTTTGTTTTTGTTGAACAGGTATTTTACAAGGAGATGAACTTTTTTTCATTTCGACGCGATTACCGGCGGATACACCACCGTAGTCCGAAGATAAAATAATTTCACCAGAACCCTCACCAGAGATTCTGTCACACTTTCTGTAGACTATTGAGTTATGAAATCCGTCAGCAGGTTGGTTAATAATTTTGGTAGAATCCATGTTAGGGCCTTCATTGAAATTTATCCGCGTTTCCGAACCCGACTCGATATCTCCACAAACATCACTTGAAGAAAGAACAACATTATCAGAATTATCACTACCGCACAGCAGTTGTTGTAACAACTCTGCTTCTCTCGCTACTGACTGTGCACTTGGGAATTTTGCAGTTATACACCTGTAATTGGTCGATTTGTTTGAAAAGTTCTGTCGTGTTTTACGTTTGTCAGAGTAGTATTTGTATTGACAACACAAACGGTCACTGTTTCCGTAAAGAAAATGTTTAGTTTGAGAAGGTAAATACAGAGGTGTACTGACCGGTTTCGTTTTCAGTTCCAGCAGCGCAAGTTCCGCTGTTCCAGTGTCTGCGATATGCTTTTTCCCCACCGTCTCCGTCACCGCCACTATCACTGTTGCTGCTGGCTATACCAACGTAGTTGTATTAGGTTGGTAAAAGTGACCGTATTGCCGTGGATGTGGGGTGGTCGTGTACTGCTGCTTGCTCTGTCAATAAGACAGAGCTACTACTACTACGGTTGCCGCTATACTTCCTATGTAACAGACTGCCAGCATGGATAAACAACGGTAGCGAACCCTCTTTCAGAATGGTATCGTTACAAACCACTGATATATGATCTGTGTGAGTTGTTGTTGTTGTTGTTGATGATGATATTGTTGTTGCCGCTGCATTAGACAGTTCATTTCCGCGATAACCTAAAATACAAACAACACAGTCGGTAGTGCTTACTCGACAGGTTTCCTTATCGTAGTCAAATGTATCACTATTTTTCCACGATCTTTCACTCTCGCTTACCTTAATGCAAGTGGTCCCCGCAACGAAGGTACTATCAGTAGTTGTAGTGATAATGTTACTTTTGTAAGTACCGGAGTTGGTGGAGTAGTGATGATTAGTTGTACAGCAGTCACAGCAGTAAGTAGCTTCGATACACGGCGGTCCCTTTGTTGCAGAGAAGGAAGAAAGCAGCCCAAAATGATTTACTGTGTTCTCGGTGCCACAGTAATTACAACGGCTGCTAACTTGCTGGTTGCAACCAGCCTTTGCTTCATTAAAGCATAAATTATTATTATGATGGAGATAAGGATTATGAGGATTTTAAGCGAGAAGAAAATGCGAATCCTTCAACTTTTCTGTGAACGATTTTTTCTCTTCCTGGGTAAACAGAGGTAGTTGTTTATTTCCAAATAATCCATCGGACCGTGCGTGGCCTTCTCGTTGAACACTGGTGATAGTTTCTCTACCAAATACGTTTTTCTTTTTATTAGTTCTCGCTTTATTGATTTTATCCTTTCCACCGTCGCTCCGTCTACCTTTTCTTTTCTTCACTTCTTTCACGTGTTCGGCAAGTAAGCAAGTGTCGGAAACAAGTGTAGAGGTGAGAGCAACATTATCAGAAGTAAGAAGAAAATATGAGGGAGCCAAGGTTGTTTGGGTAGCGCTTCCTAATGAAGTTGCTATAACTGACGTTGGGCTGTAAGAAAAGCTGTTGCTAGATATTATCCCGCTATCTTTTCTAACGCATGTTTCTATGGTCGGGGAGGGTGAAAAGGAATCTCAGGAGTAAAAACTATAGATGGAAAAGAAGATAAAAGTGATGTCGGGGTAGATTCTCCCCCTGCTGCTGATAAATATGATAAATATGATAAGGGAGTCGACTTCGTCGGTATTAAGCTTCTGACAGTAACATCTACGCCGCAGTTATTACTGATGACATTATTTTTGTTGGTGGTGGTATCGTCGTCGATATATTTTGTGTGAGAAAATCCAGGAAGGGGATCGAGCTATTTCGGGTTGAACTGCTTTCGCAGTTGTTCATTAACACGAGCAGCTGACAACCGACCACCTATGTCGTTATCGATACTAAAGTGGAAAACTGTGTGGTCAGTGATCGGCCGCGGATATCTATGACACTTTTGTTATTTTGTCGGCAGAACATCATGTTGTTCTGCTTGGCTGCGGGTAGTTGTTAAAGATGAAAAACTGAACTCATTATACGCCTTTGTAATGTCTACAAATGACTTGGTGTTTATGTAGTGTCGAGTGAGTGGACTATCATTGTCACTGTGATGATGTCATAGCTATCACTTTTGCTTTTGTTATCGGTTGATTGATATTTATTCCAAGTCGAACTACTACTTAATGTATCTCTCAAATACTGCGAATTATTAAATTGAAAATCGAAGTTAGTGTTGCTGTGAGGAGTAATAACATGTGATTGTGAATATAAGGGAGAATTTTCCTCACCTACACAGCCTTAAAAGACTTGACAAAAACAGAACCAGAAAGATTTGTGTTATCAGATTGATTATTATTATTAAATGATGATAACGAACAATTAATCCGTGTTGTAGAAATATAGACAATTCCGTTTCCTTGTACCTGAGTACCAAGAATGTAGTTGGTTTTTACTTCTCCCTTCCTTTCTGTGATTCGCTCGCCTTCTCCGCCGGTAAGTGCGCTTGTCGCGTGGCAAGTTCCTGGAATGCCTTTCGTAACGTGCTGATCCCTATGCAATGCTGTTTCTGTGGCATTATCATCGTCACAGCTGTCTGGCAACTTGTCAGTGTATTGTGATGATTGGCAGACAGTATCCTTCAAACGAGTTGTTTTTAACTGATGACAGCAGCAGTTGCTACAGAGAAAATGTGGAGAAGTGATGCAATTATTATTAAAATTATCGATGACGATTCTCTTAGAGAAAATATTTTTGCTATCTACATTTCTCGTGCTTGCCACTAAACGTTGCTCATTATTTTGGGTGTGGTCCGGAGTCAGTGACACTCCTTCCTCTGACGGTACACAGTATACACAACAATAATTTAGGCTTAGATCGATAGTATCGGTCGACACATCCTGATCACATTTATTTACTTGACTGGAAACAGCTCCTGTTTTTGTTAAATATTCTCGTTTTACACTTTCCTTAAATCTAGATAGGGAGGTTAATGTATGCTGCGGTGATTGGCATTGTGTTTTATTAGATAATTCTTCCTGGAACGTAATATCAAGTAAGCTTTTATTTACTGTTTGGTTGGGAAAACATGTGGTTTGACATGAAAGTTCATAACTTTGATCTTCTAACCAGTTATACAAACAATCTTTACTTTGATCTGTCCCTCTTGTGTTACCACCGTCTGCGCCATT
The DNA here is from genome assembly GCA_027564515.1 of Octopus rubescens. Taxonomy (NCBI): domain Eukaryota; kingdom Metazoa; phylum Mollusca; class Cephalopoda; order Octopoda; family Octopodidae; genus Octopus; species Octopus rubescens. Next base: position 43,949,856 of record JAOPUL010004744.1, read on the forward strand.
ATTTGTTTTCGGTTGACACAGATCAGCGGCTATGACATAAGTATCCAAAGTTTCAGTTGGTCTGTCGAAAGTAACTGTATTAGTACTTTTATTGTTGGGAAAATTTTCCGTGGAAACAGACGGAGAGTAATTTATTTCACTTAACTGTGGTCATCTGTGTGGAGACAACTGAAGGATTTGTTACAGCAGTACTGGAGATACCGTATCTTAATTTTTGATATATTATCGATGCTGAATATGTGCAGCCAGTGATCTCTTCGGCAATTTCAAAGCTGTGATACAGTTAGCAATATCATTATGCCCGTTGTCATGGCTTTGGGTTAGTCTGCTCTTACAGTGACCACTTTCCTGCTGGGAAAATACGAGAGTAGTAACATCTTTCCGTGGAGAGATTGTCGATGTTGCCTTGTAAGAATCAGCTGCTGCTATCGGCGAAATAAATTCTGATACAACATTTAACCCGCTGGTCGATAATTTTTCTCTGTATAAGTATAGTGGTGGGACTCGGTTTGTTCTGAATGAATAGTATTGTGTAAGATACTATCACTTCTGCTGGCCGATAAAGCAACTGGATGTATCGGAGATGACACTATTTCGGAACATTTCTGGTCTTCTAAAGTAAAAATATTAATTAATTTTTTTAGATTTAAGGTGTACTCTTTTGTTTTTAGAGAATGTCACCGTTTTAATTTTACTCCTAAACTTCCTCAAGCCTAAACTTTTTCTAAGTTTTGATTTATTAATTTTAGTTTTTGCACTCTTTGTAGGAGAACAGAGGGGTGCAATGACAGGTAATTCAGTTTCTTTTACTTTCAATTTATCAGCATTTGAAAACTTTAAGGTGGAAGATGCAATACATCTTGTTTTGAGATTTAAAGCAAATTGAGATGAGCGTTTTGGGAACTCTTCAAAGATCAAATGTGATTTTTTTTTTCAAAATTCAAAGGATTATCGATATTGATGACTTTCTCTTTAGAATTGTGGAAACTTCGAATTTCACAACTTTGTTTTCTTTGTACTTTACTGAAGTCTGGTGATAGTTATCATCATTTCCATGGTACCCATTAAACTGTTTTATCTTGTAATCTACAGAAGCCATTAACCGTCCTTGCTTCAAATCATTTTCAAAACACGTGTTTAGATCTATAAAAGAAAGCGACAAAGTTTTATCAGACGGATTCGTTCGGTTAATCGGTTTTTGATTTATAAACTTTAATCCTTCTGATTGAGCAATAAGGTTTTCCTGATTAAGGGCCGATTTGTTTAAGTCTGATTGACGTTTAGCTTGGAGTAAAATGCTCTTCATCATTATTGTCTGTAACAACTTTGAGCAATTTCCTTTACAAATAGTTTTCCTTGTCGCACCATAAGTTCATAAGAAAAACAATCCTGTAAATGAAATAAAAATTTAACTGCATTAAACATGATTATATTTTTCTGATATAATGACATACTTTCTTAGATGATATGTCAAGTCGTCCATTCACTTTACAATAGCATATATATTTATTATGAACGAATTAACTACTAAATTTAGCAACGTAATAAGATATTATAAGCAGCAATTGGAGACAGAAAAGAAACGGATCCATTGTATTTATATTGTTGTCTCAAAATAAAACGAAAGAAAAAAAAAATTAAGAAAATTCAATTTAAAAACTCATAAGATTCGACTTCTGATGTGGCCAAAGTGTATTCAGAAGTCCCTTTAGCTTTTAAGTAATATATAACATTTTTATATATTACAATTTTTTATACATTATTTTCTTACTATCGGATATCTTTTCACATATACACTTTTAGAATAAAAGAATATATTATTTTATTCTTTTACTTGTTTCAGTTATTAGACTGCGGCCATGCTAGGGCACCGCATTGTTAGTCGAACAAATCGACCCTAGTACTTATTTTTAAAAGTCTGGTACTTATTCTATCAGTCATATTTGCCGAACCGCTAAGTTACGGGGACGTAAGAAGCCATCACCGGTTGTCAAGCGGTGGTGGGGACGGACGGACGTACGTACATACATACATACATACATACATACA
>JAOPUL010004744.1:43956990-43969601 GCA_027564515.1 Octopus rubescens
ATATAGGAACGATTCTCAAAAGTCGATACGATCAAATTTATGTTTCAACGTGTTAACATATCAACACGACATTTATGCCATGATGCATGAACAAAAGACACATCGAGTTTACATGGATGTTGGGCGAAATAAATAAAGCGTCACACTGCTTCAACGTTACGCACGAATTTAGTTCCCAATAAATGTCATGAAGGCGATAAAGTCCTACATCTACCCGGATAATTACTAAAAGGAAAAGAACGTTATTATTACATGTTATTGTTACTAACCGTCGTGCTGTTGAGCATGACCTAAGACCCAAAACATTCTAGTTGTAACCATCCCTTTTTTTTTTTGTTTCTCCCAGGCAAGATGCATCAAATACCGCATTGTTCAATTATGCTTCTATAAGACTGTAGTAGTATAATTTGATAGAGATGTGACTATCATTTTGAGTAGTTTGAGCTTCAACGTAGAGGCTCCCTCGTTGAGTCGCATTGTTACTGGTCATTTATATTAATAATTTACATTAACTTATAACGGCATTCGAGTATTTTTGAACCCAGAAACAACTTGTGCATACTTTTGTGCACTGCCAGTCATTAAACAATTGTAGTGCTTCGTTATTAACTCTGCATTACATATCTTTGTCATTGGCTCCTTTTCACAGGACTTTATACAAACTTCCTTTTCAAATAATTTACGGAGAATTCACTGAGATACAATAGATAATGACTATACAATAGGATTTTTGAAGAAAATCGAATGGTGTTCTCTCATTGACTGTGTAGTATATGTGGTCATGAATCAAAGCAAAATCTTGAGGATGATAGACATTGGCGATATTTCAGCAACAATATTGTTGCTGAAATACTTTTATTCGGACTCTATATTGTCTTTTCATTTGTACAAGCAATTACTTTGTGATTTGCAAACATAACAAATGCTCTTTTGATAATACTGCGACCATGTTTTACAGTTGAAAATTAGAAAAAATATAGAAAAACTATTGCTTACTTTGTTTTATCAATCATACAACAAAATTATGAATAACACGTTTTTCATTGGTATGAAACGTTTTGGCATAGCCGTTTTGGCGCCGCTGATTCAACGTTAACTTATTTGAAATTAGACGTTTTAATATTTCACTCATTAACTAGGACGGTGAGCTGGCAGAATTGTTAACATGCCAGGCATAATGCTTAGCGGCATTTCGTCGGTCTTTACGTTCTGAGTTCAAATTCCGTCGAGGTCGACTTTGCCTTTTATCCTTTCAGGGTCGATAAAATAAGTACCAGTTTAACACTAGTACCAGTTTAACACTTACTCCACCCCTGAAATTGCTGGCTTTGTTCCGAAATTTGAAATCATTATCTCTGTCTCTCTGTCTTTGACTGTTTGCGGATATTTCTGCATGCGCTTACGTGTGTGTGCTTGCCTCCAGTGCCAAAAAGTACTGTTGCCAAAACAGGTTCTATGTCCAGTCAGCTATGCCAAATCACTAACATCCAAGCAACCACACCCAGTCTCGTCTCATACCAGTTTTTCAAGATGATCAAATGTTAATACAAAAAAACCCTTAAATCATAATTTTAAAAACCTACCAAGATACTACTTGCAACACACTGTTTGAGAACCACTGCTTTATAGGTTTTAGTAGATTTATGCTATTGTGGAGTTCGGGGAAACCTCAATCATCTTTAACTAAAATAAATGTTTAGTAAAAATGGTTTTGGATACGGAGTGTAAAATTAAATGGATATTGGAACATGTTTAGACATATTTTATGGTTTAATTGGGGAGAAGGACCAGTAGTTATGAGCTTTGCAGCCTCTATGAGATTAATGAGGTCAACGCAGTTGATATTCTGTGGTATAATCATCAATAAATATTAAGTAGAGTTCAGTTTCTGCCAACCATTTCTTCCTGATCTATTGAGAGAGTTAAAATTAATAAAATACAGCTCATGTAATCCCAAATAAATTCTAGAGAAATAAAAAATTTTATGCAGTAAACTAGTTTGGATTATCAAGAGATAATCGGTTTACAAGAGTTACAAAGTTTCAATGTTACTAATTATAATATAATGTACTAAAATTACCGACATCAATAGCTTGTTAAATTACTTTTCTTTCCTTTGTCTAGAGTTCAGTTAGTTTCTCTATAAACTCCATTTCTGTAAGACTTGTCCTGACTACTTTGTTTCAAATTTTCCATGATCTTGTTTCAACTCATTGTTTTAAACAACCATTAACTCCTCTTTTAATTTTGTCCTCCACTTCTACCTAGGGATGTCCAGACGTCCTGGTTTACCAGGATTTATCCCGGCATTCCAAAATTTTGGGACTGTTATTTGTCCAGGTATTTCAATTTTATTTTAATTTGGGAAATAGGTTTTCATAATTATTTTCTAGTTTGTTTTTATGTGTTCGGAAAGTAATTGCACTTTACCAGAAAGGATATAAAACGAATGTAAACTATGTTTATCTGAATAGTTTTAATCAAGAATGTAATCACCATCGTTTTCAACGAGTGCAGCCCAACGGAAAAGTAACTTTTTTATGCCACGTTCAAAGAAGCCTATTTCTTTTCCTGAAAAAAGTCTGAAAGTCTGTTTTCAACTTCCTCTCTGTTTCTGACTGTTTTGCCACTTATAAAATGTTCTAGTGGTCGGAACAGATGGAAATCCGTAGGTACTAAGTCATGTGAGTATGGAGGATGTAGAAGAACTTCCCATCCTAACGATCTTTTTTTGAGTGTGACCGTGCATTGTCATTGCTGGAGAATAACACCTTTTCTGCTTACCAAAACTGGCCACTTTCGACGTAATTTTTCATTTACACGTTCAAGTTGTTGGCAATAAACATCTACATTGATGATCCTTCTATGTTCCAGTAGCTCGTAATGGTCGATACTTTTCGTGTTCCACCAAACACAGAGCAAGGATTTTTGTGGATACAGTTCTGGTTTTAGTGTTGGCACTGGCTTCTCATTACCTGATAACCATTGTCTTTTCCGTTTTCTTTTGTGATGCAAAACCCATTTTTTATCACCTGTAACAATGCGCTGCAGAAATGACAGGTTTGTTATTCCTGGTTAGAAGAATGCTGCAGATGTTGGAACGTTGTTTTCGGTTCTCAAACGTAACCTTATGTGAAACCCAAATTCCTTCTTTGCATGTTTTCCCAATTTGCTTGATATGTTCGTAGATAGTTGAACATGACACATTAAATTTTTTGCGCCAAATCTCTGGTGCTTTGGCGTGAATTCAATATATTAGTCTCATTCAAAAGGTCGTCATTCAGAATGGGTCGTCTTCCACAGCGAGGCTTGTCGGATATGTTACAATCACCATCTTTAAACCTTTTAAACCACAGCTGACATGTACGAGCTCTCATTGCATTCGGATACACTTCACAAATGTTTTTCATTGCTTCTGAAGCCGTACTTTTCTGTCGAAACTCATACAGTAAGCAATGGCGAATATGCTGTTTCATAAAGTTCTTATCCTCCATAGGGTTAATTACCGAAATAACTATGAATGACACACTGCCGAATAGAAGAGATTATATACTATTTCTAAACAGTTCCCACCCATTCGACCTTGGCTCCGACGTGATTGGTTGATTCATATTTCATAGTGGTGAAAAAACGCACAAACTTTTGCATTCTCTGAATCGATTTTTAGCTTTTAGAAAGTAGAGTACAGCATCAGTTTAAAATTTGTTCAGTTTTTCATTAAGTTTAAACTTATAGCTCATGTACAATGCTAGTGAATAGTCACATGTTTGTTATGTTTTTATACACGATTTTGTTTTTAACTATTTTAATTTTTTACATTATTTTTACATTATATGTCTTGGACGTCTCAAAAAACATAGAACTATTTTAATTTTTGTTAATATTTTTCAATAAATGATTTAACCATGAACAATCAATAATTCTTATTGTCATACATAAAAGGCATACAATGTGTTTTGGAGTTTGTAAATAGAGTTCCTTTTCTGTCTTGATTACATATTTTAAAAATATGGTCACTCCTACTTCCTACTACAAATCCCCACAAGAAATGCTCTTCTGCAAATAATACTGTTAACCTTCCTTATCCTTCACACCATCAATTTGCTTGTGATAACATCATGTGACTTCTGGTAATAATATATAAAATGGTTAGTACTTTTCAAAAGAAATCGATACCCTTATATGTCTGCAAATCTGTACAGACTTAAGTTTTAATGTTTATCTTTAACCCTTTAGCACTCAGATTGCAATGAGAGCTCGTACATGTCAGCTGTGGTTTAAAAGGTTTAAAGATGGCGATTGTGATATATCCGACAAGCCTCGCTGTGGAAGACGACCCATTCTGAATGACGACCTTTTGAATGAGACTAATATATTGAATTCACGTCAAAGCACCAGAGATTTGGTGCAAAAATGTAATGTGTCATGTTCAACTATCTACGAACATCTCAAGCAAATTAGGAAAACATGCAAAGAAGGAATTTGGGTTCCACATAAGGTTACGTTTGAGAACCGAACACAACGTTCCACCATAAAATGTAATGCTTATTTATTCACATTGATTTGAATTGTAGCTTTGAAATTTCAATGATGCGATTATTTATTTTTAGAATAATATTGCAGGGTGAGTGTGAGAGGCTAGAAGATAAAACAGGTACATTATTTTGGCCGGATATGTCCAGTTTAAATGCTAGAGGGTTAAACCACAATGTGCTTTACTGACAAGGGCCAAATGGCCTTGACATTAAATATGATACAAAGTTAAATTTCCATTAAGGATTTAAACAGTACTATTGGTGACTGGCATTAATTACCTGAGAAGTACTTTCTAGTCTTTCCTACCACCTGCTGTTCTTCACCAGAAGTCGAAACCACAAGTATATGTTGGAAATGCTCTCATTGAAATGAAATATTGTTGTTGCTAATTTTAAGAGATAGTGGGGTTTGTTGGGTTTTTTTTTTAAGTATCCATTGTGGTTGGTAATCCTGCATTAAACTATTTTTAAACTGAAACTATTGTATGATAAAGGACTCTTGATAATCTATAATGAAGAGTTAAATATTTCAGTTTTGATGATTACCAATCAAGAATTGAAAAACAAAATTCATAACGAAATCAATATCCTCCTTACCTTTTCCATTGGACGGTTTGACTGGAGCTGGCAAGCTGGGGGGGAGCTACACCATGTTCCAGTCTGATTTGGCTTGGTTTCTATGGCTGGATGCCCTTCCTAATGCCAACCACTTTACAGTGTGTTGGGTGCTTTTAACGTGCCGCCGTCACCGGACTCTCAACGCTAGTGCTTTTACATGGCACCATCATGAGTGCTTTATATGTGGCCCCACACAGGCGATTGGTAGACAGATGGACATATAGAGCAGAGACAAATGAAACATAGACGAAACCTGAGGCAGACAGACGATATATACAAAAATGATTTTGTATAAGAAATCATTATAGAAACAGAACGTTTAGCATAAATGTACTGAGGTGATGGTTGATTTGATTGCTTCTCCTCAGTACATTTATGCTAAACTTTCTTATACAAAAGATCCAATTTCATTTTGATTATACAAATTTCGTATGTTTGAGTTAACCCTTTTTGAAGTCTTCCTTCATCTAAGTCTATGCAGTTGTTTGACAAGCTAGAAATACCAGCCATCTCCCTCAACCCACTCTATGCTGCCTTAGCATTAAGTATTTCGGATGATGTAGTCAAAGGTTACACTATGTTTGTTGTAAAAAAAAAAGAAAAAGACTGGATGGTCATGGTTTGAATGCCTTTTATCATAAATCTACTCAATCAAGATCGACTGGGAAGTTAAACATCCATCAACTGACAGGACATCTTATTCAACAATGAAGCATCCAATTGCATCACATGCTCATATCAGTATACAGAATGGACATGTTATTCAAATTAATGTCATGCACTGAAGAGAAAAAAAATCGATCACTACATATCCTAGTCAATGACTTTTATATCCAGCAACTTCTTCAGCGCATGTTAACACAAACTGTATATCCTAAAGTAAATGTCATTACTTTGGTTGATACCTAATTAATATGGCAGGAAATTTTCAGGTAACTAAATCCATATTTTGTTTTCAATTCACACTTGGGATCTATTTCATTTACTAATACTCTGGAGAATAACAGAAGCATCACAACTTCTCCTTTCTCAATCTTTAAATTCTCAGGTCTTCAAGTTCATACAGAAAATTATCATTATTTTTATAGTTATAATTATTATTTATTTGTGGATTGTTGAATAAATAGTGGTAGATAAAATAAAAGCCTTGCAGCAAAATCAGATTCCTTTTCATTCTAAACACAGATCCTGCCAAAGTCAATTTTGTGATTTATTGTTCCAGTGGTAGATTAAAAATTAAGCAACATTCATAATACTGATATTGATCCCCCAAATGCTGTGACCTGTGACCCTTCCAAAAAATTTGTGGCCTATACCTCGCCTCTGGTATTATTAAAAAATCATTATTGATTTATCTATTAGAAAATATATGAATATATTTTTTATATTCCCTTGTTATTTTTATATTGCAAAGAATGAAATATATCTTGGAATAAATAAATGTTTAAAAACAAAATGTCAAAAACAAAATGTCAAAAACAATACAGTACAGTATAACTTGTCAAATGCCCTTATATGGCAATTGCAGTTATGATATTCTTCCAGTTATACCAATTTCAAATGGAACAACAGACATTTACAGGGTGTGCCGTAAAGAATTCTCAATTGAGTTTTAGTCATAATTTTTAGTAAAGGGCATAAAAACATAAAAGTTCTTTAGGATTTAATTAAATATAGTCATGTAACATATTAAGATACGTTTCATTCAATATGTCCACCTTTAGCCTTCGCAATCGCCTGAAGATGGCCGAGAACAGTCACACTAATGCCGAATGACTTCTTCACTTAAATGATCCCATGATGCAACTAAGGTTTTCTTCCGAACGATGATATTTTTGTATGAAACTCTTGAAACGTCACTTTCTAGAATGGACCAAATAGCGATCTCTATAAGGTTGACATCTGGGCTGGAGGGAGGAGGGCACACATTTTTGTCCCAGAACCTGCTGAAATGGCTTGTGTGCCATTGCTGTGTCACATTGGACGTATGAGAAGGAGTGCAGTCTTGCAGAAACACGTAATTATCTCCAAATGCTTTGGTCACCCATGGCAAAACATTATCCTCTAACATTTTCATGTAAATTGCTGAATTGACCTTCTTTAATGAACACCAGAGGAGATTTTCCACCATCAGATGGCACTGCCGCCCAAATCATCACTTCCGCAGGTTTCATTCGGTGAAATACCTTACAGGTGCTTTCAGGAACAGCATCTGACCTCATGGCCAAAATCCTGTCATTCTGAGTGTTTGCTACAACCTCCACGGTGAATATTTTTTTCGGATGACCAGATGAAGACATTGTTATCGGCGCTCTAAATCTCCTCCACCATTTTCTTCAACTTGTCCAGTTAATTTGGTTTAGAAGTGGCCGAAATTAGGTGTCAACATTGCAATTTTTTATGACTTACAATTTAAGTCTTCATGCATGACCCATTGCATGGTTGTCTGGGCGATATCAAGACTTTTATCCATTTTTCTCATGCCCCATCATGGATTTCATGACACTCTCTTACGGACGACATCCACCAATTGTTTCGTCCATACAGGTCGTTTTCAACCAGGAACCAGCTTGCTGTCGATTGAACCTGTCTCTCTGTAGCATTTCATGACATTTTAGACTGTTTTGGGATCAACACCAACCCTTGAAGCCACGTCTTTGGTGATATATCCTGGGTTTTTTTCAGAGCTACAATCTCACTTCACCTGTTAGCTGCCATATTGAAACATTTCACTCATCGAACGTAAACAAACAATGGAGTGTACATAAACAATTGGATGTCAAGGAGCGCATTTTAATTATTTTTGTGCAATTTCAAACTAAATTTAAGAAAATAAACTTGTTTAAATAATTCTTTATGGCGCACCCTGTATTTAGTCAATTGGTAGAAAACTGTAATTCTCAACTTATTTCTGGCATGAAATAAGTTGAAATTATAAATGGTAATGGAGCATGCTGATATATGCCAATGGAAGGGATAGAGGAAGGGGAAATAATAAAGTATGGAAAGGACAAACGAAGTTGTGGAGAAGACTGGGAAATAATTAGGATACAGAATTAATTACTTCTCTAATCAGAAACAATAGCTAAATTGCATTAAGAAAATTGCATGGTATTTGTTAATTGAGGAAAAAAGAATAAAACTTGAAGGGATTTCATTACACAATGATAATTGTTCAAACAGTAATAGTTGATGCAAGGGATCTGTCTTAACTTGTGAACAGTCTCCTAGAAATTTAATCCATGATCCTGAAAGAATCAAATAATCATTGGTCTTGAAAAAGAAAATCTTTTAAAAACTGGGATGTAGGAGCTATCATATTAAAAAACAAACAGAACATAAAAAGAAAAGAGAGGGAGGCTTTATAAATATATTTTTTCTTTTTGTTATATTCTACCATCTTTTATATTTTTCACTTTATAAAGATGAGATTAAAAACTATCAGATTAGTCTTAATCACGATTCTTAAGCCCATTTGTTTTTCATGATTGAATAGATTTAGAAATAAAGTAATTGATAATTTAGTATTTTTACTATTGGAAATTCAAAATTTCAATAATGATATTTCTCCTAATAATGAGACTTAATATTTAAATTAAATGTAATAATCAAATTTGAATATCATGACTTCAAAAATCATATTGATTTCAAACTTTCATTCAAGACCACAAATTTCTAGGGAAGGAATACTAATTAACTGAATTAACTCTAAAACTAGATGAATACTCATTTTATTGACCCTGGCGGGGTGAAAGTTAAATACCACAGGATTTGGACCCAGAAAGAAAAAAACACTAACAAAATACTTCAAAGCCTTTAGTCTAATGCTTTACATGCTCTGCCATTCCTTTAACAATATCTTTAACAAAAAACAATTTTAAAAATAGTTGTTTTTATAGAAAACCTTTTTAAATCTTTGAAAAGGAAATTTAAAGGCATGAAATTGTTGTATTCATGTACATACTGATAGGTTAGATTTAAGATAAATTTCTTTAAAATGCAAGGGTGGAGGCAAAGAGGGAACATCTGTAGAGTGATGCTGCATTCTAGAATTAGCAACCAAATCTACTTCAAATTACACACTACTATTATGATAAAGGAAGGACACATTAGGCAATGCAAAGCCATATACACTCTAACTAAAGAAAGACAAGATAATTACACTTAGAACATCTTATATCATATGTCTGAGTCATCAAGGTTGACCAGGGGCCAAATAAACAACAATACCAACAAAATAAAATACAAACTAAAAAAATATAATGCTTAATAAATAAATTATTCTATAATCTAGTAAAAATTCAACTATTTACTTTATTTTCTTCATCATTTATACAAATAACCAAGGGGTATAGGTTTGAAAAAAGTTGATTTGTTTATTATTAGTATTTTTAGTAAGTCAGAATGATGATTGAAAATTATTATTATTATTATTATTATTGAAATGTTTCTAAAGTCTGTCATTGAATTGGTTGGATTTTTTCTTTCACAAGACGACGCCCTGAATATTTATTCAGGTGATATAAATTCTAAAACCTCGTGTTTATTCAGGTGATGATATCTTGTAACATGGATGAAAAATGCATCTCTCAAAAATCAATACTTGCCACTGACACAAGAACTGGCAAGGATAAATATACCTTACAAAATAATTTAGGTCTACTTTTTCAAGGGAGGGGATCATCAGAATATAATAGCATTCATTGCTGGTATATTTGAAACCATACATAAAGTAAAATAGAAAAGGAGTGGATAAACTTTGAAGATTTGGAAGGCAACACGTTTGACAAATAGGTAATAGGTAATAAAGTAGAGTCTTAGAATTAATGATTACTGACAGAACAATGAACAGCTTCTGTATGAAGTTTGCTATATATATTGTCATTTAACTTTCTAATAAGAAAACGTATTAAAAATATATTAACTATGAGCTCCCAGGGAGGGCCTTTGTTTGCTAATCAATAAGAACAATTAGATTTGCTGTTAAAATTAAAATGGCAGAGTTGTGTAAAGGCATGTTTGAGCATTTAGAGAATTTACAGTTTTCTAATGCAAGACAGTAAGAAACAAAACACAATAACACAGAAGAGGCATAGCTCAGGAAAATAACAAGCATTTATAAATTCTTGTCTCTATCTCAGATGGAATTCATATTCATGTCTTGATGAGCTCCAGACTAGATATGCATAAGTCTTTGTAAATTAACATCAGTAAATTAAGTAAGAAAATATTATTCAGAATATTGTAGTCTGTCTTATATTCAGAATGTACTGTAATAAGAATGTTAAATCTTCCTATACAAAACTTTACTGGCTCAATTCTAAACATAGATTTTCATTTAAAATTTTGTGGCATGGGAAAAACGGACGTTAAAGGATGATGATGATGATGATGTATGGACACATCTTTATGATGTGGCATGTATTTTCCTTTCTAATCTACAGGGTGTTCCGAAAGTCTTGTCACACCCTACCAAAAAGTAATAAGAACAACAGATTTCAAATCAAGATCCTTTGTCATGTGTATTAACTGTTGTTTTGGGAATTCCAAGCTCAGAAGACCGTTTTTGTAGTGACTTCTTGGGTGATCATAGCACAGATGCCTCCACCTCTGCACATGTGTCCCTTCGCGTTGAGGGTTGTCCTGTCCTCAGTTTGTCCTTAATTGGTCCTGTGAGAAACGGCTTATGTTCCCATCGCAGTATCGTCCTCTTTGGAGGAGCTGGTTTGCTGAATCTTGCAGTGGAGTTAAAACAATATATAGGGGTGACAAGACTTTCAGACTGCCCTGTACTTAGTATTGAAGATTTGTTAAGACTAAAGATGGACAATAACTTCATATTTGAACTGCAGATATGCAGATATAATGACACTGAATCTCAATCTCTCTCTCTTCCTCTCTAAGTCTCAAAATATTGAAAGTCACAGATTCCATTATACTGGGTAGTTATTGATGATGTGGAATAAGAATGAGGGGGTTAGCTGATTAATAATATTTCAATCTACATTTATTCTTTAAATCAATATATTGCATTTGCGATGTTCCATAATATCTCCTCCTTGATGTATATTGCTGCTAAATATATATCTGGTATGTCTTGTGCTATTTATATGATATTTCTGCTATGTATCCTGGTGTTTATATATGATATATTTCTAGTGTATATTTTAATATTCATATAGATCTCTGGTATCTGTTGTGGTATTTATATGCAATATATTACTGATATTTACATATATATATAGGCGCAGGTGTGGCTGTGTGGTAAGAAGCTTGCTTCCCAACCACATGGTTCCGGGTTCGGTCCCACTGTGTAGGTCCCACTTGGGCAGGTGTCCCACTTGGGCAGGTGTTTTCTACTATAGCCTCGGGCCAACCAAAGACTTGTGAGTGGATTTGGTAAGCGGAAACTGAAAAAAGCCCGTCGTATATATATATATATATATATATATGTATATATCTATGTGTGTCCGTCCTTGTGTCTGTGTTTGTCCCCCACCAACACTTGACAACTAATGTTGGTTAGTTTATGTGCCCATAACTTAGCGGTTCAGCAAAAGAGATTGATAGAATAAATACCAGGCTTGAAACAATAAATACTGGGGTCGATTCCTTCGACTAAAAATTCAAGGTGGTACCCCAGCATGGCTGCAGTTTGATGACTGAAACAAGTAAAAGATAAAAGATATACTTATAGTAAATATACTTTTGGAATATACTGCTTTTTTATATATGATATATTTTCAATATATATTCTAGTATTCTTTTATTATATTCTTCTACTTGCTTCAGTCATTAAATAGTAGCTATGCTGAGTACAGTGCCTGGAAGAGTTTAGTCAATCAAATCAACTCCAATATTTATTTTTGAGTTTGGTACTTATTCTATAGGTCTTTTTCCCCCGTTTTTTTTTTGTATTTGCTAAGTTACAGAGACAAACGCCAACATATAGATGCCGCAAACAAACAAACACACACATGCACGCACACACACACCACATATGATGGGCTTCTGCATAGATCTCTCTACCAAATTCACTCACAAGATATTGGTTGGCCCAGAGCTACAGCAGAAAGTACTTGCTTGGGGTACCACTCTGTGGCACCTCGAGCAAGTGTCTTTCTATTGTTGTGAAGTTCCCTTTAAAACCACTATGTATTTGTGAAGGGAATTTCTTAACAACAAAGTCATGCCTGTGCATGGTAAATACACCTCAGGTATATATTCAGGTATTTATATATTTTTTATTAAATATTCTGGAATTTATATGGGATACATTTCTTGTCTATATACTGGTACCTTTTATCTTTTACTTGTTTCAGTCATCAGACTGCGGCCATGCTGGGGCACCACCTTGAATTTTTAGTTGAATTAATCGACTCCAGTACTTATTTTTTAAAGCCTGGTACTTATTCTATCGATCTCTTTTGCCGAACCGCTAAGTTACGGGGACGTAAA
>JAOPUL010004744.1:44078936-44089057 GCA_027564515.1 Octopus rubescens
TATGAATCTTAAGAAAGGGTACATTAATAAATTTTTTCTTATCTTGACAAAAATGTAGAAAAATAAATCTTTGCAAGATAAAGATAACACCCAGTAATCTAGATTTCTGATGATTCAATTGAAATACTTCTCCAAAAACATAAAGAATAATATTAAAACAACATTTGCTATTGAAAATGTATTCCACAAATCATCTGATATTTCACTTATTCCATTTCGTTTTGAAGTCCTAAATTTTCTATTAATTAAATTCTAGTTTGCTTCCCAACCATGTGATTTCAACTTCAGCCCCACCACATGGTACCTTGAGTAAGTGTCCTCTACTATAGCCCTGAGTCAACTAATCCTTGTGAGTAGATGTTGGTAGATGAAAACTCAAAGAAGACCGTAGTATGATATACATGCATATGTATGTATGCATGTATGTGTGCTTGTGTGTGACTGTGTGCATGCATTTGTATATTTGTTTACATTTCCTTTTCTCAAGAAATTGCTGAACTACAAGCAGTGGTAATTTTCTTTGTCAGCAAATTATCCACTGGCTTTGCACTTATAAAAGTATATTGAATAAGAGACCTTTTACTTAAAGAAAACAGAAAGGGCATCAGACAGGATCAGCATGACAGTGTGAAAAGGCTGGACCTAATAAATTAAAGATACAATCCATCCAACAGGCCTCTGCACAGTTTCTGTCTATCAATTTCACTCACAAGGTTTGGGTTGACCCAAGGTTATAGAAAATGACATTCACCAAAAATAAATATCAAGCAGTTAGATCAAAATCAGGACCTCATGATTGTGAAGTGAACTTTTGAACCAGTCAGCAATACTGCACCTTAGCATCATACTTTTGCTCCTTTCACCAACCCATTATGGCCTTTCTTCTGTCATCATGCTCTCACTTCCCATCTATCATGACAAATTGTCCCACTCCCACCACCACCACCACCACCACCAACCTGGCACACTCTCTAGAGTGGTCAGCAAGTGAGTAGAGAAAAAGTAAGATTGAGAGGTTCATTTAGTTCAGTCTCACTGAGGACTTAACAACCTCTCTAATGCTGGATATATATGAAAATGCACCCAGTACACTCTGTAAAGTCACTGGTGATAGAAAGGGCATCCAGCCATAGAAACCAAGCCAAAATGAAATATACAAGCACCAGTCAATAAAGGCAGTGGCCTCCAATAAGTATTGACTCAAACTGTGATAACTGTGTAACCCTGGCCAGCTTAGAAAGCAGGTGTAATTTTAATATCACAATCCTAAACATGCAAGAGACAAAATCTAAAAGAATAATTCATTTATCCCACATTCTAATACAATAAATAGATTAAATTGCTGTATGATCTGAGTTATCTATTAGGCGACCAGTTTAAAAAACAATGAGGGTTGTAATGTTTCTACCTTTTCAAACAGCATTAGCTAGAATCAGTAATTGGGTTGTAGATGTGACTTGCTTGGATTTTTAACTAACTCTGCAACATTCAATATTACATGAACTCATATTTAATCAATATACATTTTTTTCAGTCGTTGAGCTGTTGAAAAAGACTTGACTGTTATGTCCTCAAAAAAGAATGTTTTCAAGGTATGTTGCTAGCAGTTGAAATCCACAATGTCATTGATACCTGTGTGCATAGTGCTAAGGAGAAATGAAGAGTAATAACATCTACATAGGAGTGTGTATTGTCAGAAGTGACAGAAAAATGTAATATTAATGTACAGAGAAAAGTGTTTGGGTCATTACTGAAAGTATGTGCTGGTGCACCAGATTTAATGGTGCGTGGGCCAAAAAGAAATGTATTTTGTCATATTTTGCAGAGATGGGTGAAGTATGGAGCTTATTGATGGGTAACTTAGAAGGTTATTGTGTTAAACATGACTGAGGGCTTAGCACAAGTTTTTAAAGGTGATGTGCTTAGAGATTTAGAGATGTAATAGAAGCATTTAACGAGAAGGAGGAAGAGATAGAGATATATAAGATAGAGAACAACTGAAAGTTTTTAGAGGATAACCTATAATTCTCGTCATAACTTCTATCACCTGGTCCAGCAATTTGATAAATCTTTAATTACTTCTATCTAAGGCATCCCCTTTACCCTTGTAACAGTTAACTATAATGGTTTCTGATTTAGGCACAAGGCCAACCCTTCTCCTTTAAGGCCCTGTCAACCTCAATGCTCCACCATCATGTCACCCTTGGTCTAGCAGAAGCTTTGCTCCAGCTACAGATTTGGACTGTTGCTTCTGTTGCAAGAAAGAAGTTTGCCAATGTTTTACAGCATGAAGATCAGAGGCAAGAGGTGTTCTGCCTTGCTAGAAAGTGTATCAGGGAGAATCAAGGTGTGTATGGATGAAAAAAGGTATGCTTGCACTTAGTAACTCTGAAAAGAAAAAGACATGGAAGTGCTTATGAAAGGTTATTGAATGTGGAGATTGCAAGGGAGAAAGGGTTCCATGTGAACCCAGCAGAGGGACTAGCTGTCCTAGTTGACAGCAGTATGATAGATAAGACAATTAAGGATATGAAGACAGGGACAGACCCTGATCCATCAGGAATTATTGCTGAGATGCTAAAAATATCTGGTGGAGTAGGATAGAATCTAGTCACCCATATAATTAATCAGGTTATTCAGGAAGGTAATTGATGTAGCATTATAGTTAGCTGTTACAAGGGTAAAGGAGATGCCTTAGATAGAAGTAATTAAAGATTTATCAAATTGCTGGACCGGGGAATGAAAGTTATAACGAGAATTATAGCCCACTTAATTAGTAACAAAATTAGAGTAGATGAGACGCAGTTTGGTTTTGTGCCAGGTAGAAGTACTACTGATGCTATGTTCTTAATCAGACAACTGCAAGAGAAGTGTTTAGCTAATAGTAAACCTTGGTATTTGTTGGCCAGGAGAAAACCTTCAATAGAGTCTCTCACTCTGTGATATGGTGATCTCTGAGGAAGCTAGGGATAGATGAATGGCATGTGAAAGCTGTACAAGCTATGTACAAAAGGAAATATACAAGCACCAGCCAATAAAAGCAGTGGCCTCCAACTGTGATAACTGTGTAACCCTGGCCAGCATTCAGGTAAATAGCACTGCTCAATATGTAGAAAAGGTGTTGACAGAAATTCCAAATGGTGTACCCAGTTGCAAGCTATGAACATACAAGAGGTGCAGTGAAATTGCAGAAAGGTTAGCAGAGAAAGTAGTTTTGTATGTGGAAGATGCACAGGTGCCATAATGTCCGAGGTCACACAGGAAATTGATTTTCTCAAATGCCCTGGAGGCTCTTTAGAGATAGTAGATACTTTCTGTTACCTAAGTGACATAATTAGCAGTGGAGGAGGATGTTCTGAAAATGTAGTCGCTAGAATAAGAATAGGATGGAGAAAGTTCAGCGAGCTATTACCTCTGTTAGCAACAAAAAGTCTCTCTCTTTCCAAGTGAAAAGTACATTGTATGATACTCATGTACATACAGCAATGCTGCATGGTAGTGAGATGTGGGTCGGGTCCTGAATGCAGAGGACATGTGTAGATTAGAACAGAATGAAGCTAGTATGCTCCGCTCAATGTGCAGTGTTAGTGTGTATGTACAACAAAGTGCAAATGTGTTGAGACTAAAGTTAGGCATAAGAGGAATCAGATGTAACATGCAAGAGAGAAGACTGCACTGGTTTGGTCATGTGATGTGTATGGATGAGGAAAATTGCATAAAGAAATGCCAATCGCTTAAAGTAGATGGGACTCATGGAAGGGAGAGACCCAGGAACGTGTGAGACGAAGTATTGAAGGCTGAGCCTTACAGAAGAGATGACAAAGGACTGTGAAGATTGGCATTTTGCTGTACTTGAGAAGACCTGCCCATTACAGCAAAAATGATATCCTAAAACCACTTGGTTATGCTTGTACATGCAAGGTCCTGTCCCTATCTCCTCTCTCCACTCTCTCTGATACATCAAGCATTCTCCTCCATCTAGGGTACTACTCAGCTGCTGTACTCACCTGAGAGCAGAATTGGTACATATTACATCCCATCCCTTCCCAAACGGTCTCCCTATTCCTGGAACTACTTCCATTTCTCATCATTTCTACCTACACTATTTCAACCAATCACCTCCTTTCTGTGCCTTGAGATACTGCTCTCTCTCTTTCCCCTCTGTTATACTCCATCCTAAACACCCTCTCTTATCTGCAATCATTCTCAATGCCCTCCCATATCTACCATCATGACCCACCTTCTAAAGCCCCTTATGTATCCCTATATCTCCCTTTCAACTTCTCCTACACCTTGCACATCATTCCACTATTTTCTGTTCTATTCTCCTTCCTGAGCCACTCCTACTTCTTCCACCTTACCCTTCCACATACTGGTATTTCCCAACCCTAGTTCATCACTCACTACATTAACCTCTACCTCCACTTGTTTACTACTATCTCACACTCTTATGAAAGCATCCACTCTTTCATCCCTTCCCATATATATTCGTCCTCTCTTATGCTCGTCCTCTCTTATGCTCATCTTTTTGTTCCTTGAGAGTTTGCTCCAACACCCCTACATTCTCTTCCTTTTATCTCCTTCAGCCATATAGCTCCTCTGTAGCAAAATACCTGTGCTTGTTCTTGTATCATACTTTAGCTGTTCAACCCCTGGCATAAACCCACTCACCTCCACCTTCCCCTCCCAAATACTTCCTCTTAGTAGTGGGAACTATTTTCCTATTCTTTTCTATCTTGCAAGTCACATGGCAACCTCACTAGTGCAATGGCATGAAAAATGCATCCAGTGCACTCTGTCAAGTGGTTGATGTAAGGAAGGGCATTCAGCTGTAGAAACCATACTAAACATGACATTGGAAGCCACCACAGCCCTGAAACTTGCCAGTTTCCTTTCAAACTCTCCAACCTATGCCAGCATGGAAAGCAGACATTAAATGATGATGGTGCTGATGTAGCTACATCATCATCATCATCATCATCATCATCATCATCATCATCATCATCATTTAACGACCGTTCTCCATGCTAGCATGGGTGGGACTACAGTAAAAACATATTCCTCACTCTGAATAAGACTAAATTCTTGATGATTCCATAATTACTTTTAAAATAGGTACAAGGCTAGAAATTGATCAGAGGGAATACTTGACTATATTGACCCTAGTATATAACTGATATTTTGTTTTATCAACTTTTGAAGGATGAAAAGCAAATTTTGGCCGAGGTGAGATTTGAACTCAGAAGGTAAAGAGCTGAAATAAATACCATAAGGCATTTTTCCAAAACTCTGGGGATTCTGCCAATTCACCATTAGTAATTCTATCAACCACTGAAATTCCCTTCTCAGAACTTGAACTACACAATAGACTACAAAAAAAAAAAAAACAACACCAAAAACTTCCAAGTTATTGCAAGTGTCTCAATAATTTGCATCTTATGTATCCCAGTGTTTTTTAACAAATGTAAACTTCAAATGTTTATGAGTTAAAATGCACAAGCAATAAAGTGGTTCAAATATTTCAAACATGGTAGTTTTTATCAACTTTAATGTTTTACTCCTTTAATCAACAAATATTTCATGATTATCTCAAAGTTATTTCAGTCATTATCCTTTAAGAGTCAGCCAGGGTTATGGAGATAATACATATTAAATTATGGGCACCTGAATATGGAATTATCTAATAATCACTACAAGGAATCCTTAATCCACTCTTGACTTTATAATAAAATGTAGTACTTTTCTCTTCACCAGAAATGGATTTAAGAAAATCAGATTACACAATTGCTTTTGAAATGCTACACAATATTCAGTAATTTAAAAATATTTGTTTTGTGTTTTTCTTTCTTTCTTGAGGTATTATAGTCATAGTTGAGAAGTTACAACCGAGAAAAATATTATACTGAAAACGGTGATGGTGGTGTTGATGATGGTAGAGGCTAAATAATAAATAATGTTATATATTGGTGTGTTTATATATTTTTCCGTTATGATTTGATTTAGTGCTGAAATGGTTTATTTCACATAAACATGCAAAATGGGGTTTAAATATAGCAGAATATTTTATGCTTTCACTAACTCCAACAATTATGATTGAAAAAATAAAAACATTTCTCTCATAAGTTTTGTTTTTTTTCTGTGTCTTTCATTAGATTACTTTATTTCTCCTCTTGTTACTCATGCTATCCCTTTGTTTTTCTTCTATACTTCCCCAATCCAGACATAAGGTCAAAAAGCAAGTAATTAAATCAGAAGAAAGAAAGAATGAATGATATGTTAAGAGGTCTTAATTTTGTTTTACATAATTGAGAACATAACAACTGATTGAAACCAAATGTAATTGAAGATAAAACAACTAGCTGAAATGTGAAACATCTTGTGATACTTTAGTGTTTTGTTTCCAACAAGAAAATTATATCTATTCTATAGCAGTAAATTAAGATCCTGTCAGAAGAAAGCAATAAAGAGCATTTTTTTAAGAGAAGCTCTTTGATATATATATAATTAAAAAAAAGAGTAGAAGTAAAAATATTGCAATAGATATTAGATAAAGGAAATAATTTTCCCTTCCAATGTTGTTCCAAGATTTCCAGGCAAATTAAGATGCTAAAATGAAAATGAAAGGAATACTTGTTAACTGAATTTTGTCCATTTACTATTAAGATTGTATTTCTTAAAAAAAAAGTAATATTAAGAAATTAAAAGTAGAAAATACTAAGATGGAGTCAAATTTTCAAAGGGCAAGTAATAGTATGTTGAGTGAAAAGTGAATTTAAAGTGCTGATAAAAGCATACATACGTGATGGGGAATAGTAATTCCAGCAAATTTAGTATAATAAAAACACATTAGCACACACTATCAAAATAGTACAAATGCAATTGAAATACCTAAATCTAAAATCTTGGTACTATTTCTGTTTCATCATCATCATCATCCTTTAACGTCTATTTTCCATACTGGCATGGGTATGAGTTTTCACTGTTAGCTATTTCCTCAAATTTAACCATAATTAAAGGAATATATGACTCAGTATATGTGAACAAACTTCCTATGAGATCAAATCTTAGGTAGATATTAAAAGATTAAAAAAGCTTGAAGGCTTTCTTTTTACTCTTTCTTTTCAAATTTTGCATGATTTTGCATCCTATTTCTTTTATAACAGGAATTTTCGAGAAAACATCTAAGTTTAAAAACATTATTATTTTGATTAATTTTAACAACTCGGTGTGTTTTTAAAGTTTGTAGAGAAGAAGCAGTGCCAAAGACTGCTGTAGGCTTTCCTAGACTTGAACATTTGTAGATCAGTGGACAGAGAGGGAGGTATTTAGTGTGAAGTCTAGAACACAGTGATAGAAAGAAGAGTAAGTGATGAGTTAAGGAATGGAAAGTAAGGAGTTAACTAGTTCACAAGAACAGACGCAGTGTTGTAGCAATAGAACATGCAAAGAGAGGAAAATACACATCTGTGAGCTAGAGATTATATTGCATTGGTGAGTGAATTATTGCCAATCATTTGAACTATCTTCTTTTGTATGCAATCTAGGATGCTTCTGCATGTATGCAGAAGTATCACCTTCATATGAGAAATACTCCAATGTCAGCATTACTTGAGCTTGGTGGAGTGTTTGTGTACAGCTATCAATCATAGCTTTTAATATTTTTTTTTTCCTGATCAATTGTACACAATTCCAAAATATAAATCTTTTGAACCATAAACCAATTATTAAAAGATCATTTTTGTAACAATAAAAAGGACTGTTTCAGTGATCAATAAAAACACACTTTATTGTTCCAAAATTTATCTTAATTATCAAAATTGAGAATTGGTTTGCAATTCAAAAACATTATTTATTTTTAAATCGATAAGATCATCTGAGAACCACACTTCATCAAGGATCAAGTTCTTGCAAGAAATTAGTCAATGGAAGTTCCCCTATTGATTGAAATGTTAAGGAACTAGTTATATGAGTTGAACAATGTTCTACAGAAAAGAGAAGGTTATAACAAGACAGGGGAACCTCAAAACAAAATGATATTCTGTCAACCATCAGGATGTCATTCATATAGATTACTTAAAAGGTGATACAACAAAGTAAGCAACAAAGTAACTTGATGCCAAGCAATCTAAATGGTACCATTATAAACTAGCATCAAATTACCAAAGGAAAATTTTCAGTCAAAAACAACTAACCAATTCACAAAAATATTTCATCAATATTCATAAAATAATCATAAATTTAATACAATTTCCTAAACCTGATCTTACAGGCCTTGCCGCTCAGTTCTAAAACAAGTAAGTAAAGTAGAATTGTGATATCTTTAATTGTGAAATAAAATATTTCTTTGTCTTTCTAACAATTTGCCTGTAGATGCTAGAATGCATTGATCAATGACATATAAATGTATGACAATCTGAAACAATGTTTAACATCTTAATATATTTTCAACATAATTTACACAGAAATAACTAACTTCATGTACAGAATAAATTAACTATTTTGCCTCAGTAGAGGACAGCAAATATGTGTTTATCATCCATAATAAAATAATGTTGATAATGCATAGTGTTTACTCAAAGGGAGAAGTTATACTCAATATAATCAATTTCAATTCATTATTAATGCATATTCTAATAAACTCAGAGGGATTAAAGGATTAAAGGTCAAGTCAAATCAAGTGGGAATTGGCAGACATGTTGGAGAGAGTCAGAGAAAAATAAACCTTATAGTATTTAGTTATAACCCTTTACATTCTGAGTTTAAATCATACTGAGGTCAACTTTGCTTTTCATGCTTTTTCTAATCAATGAACAAAAGTAACAGTCAAGTTCAATTTGGATTTTTAGTACACATCCTAGATGTGAATGAAATTATAATAGAAGATAAAACTGCAATAATTAAACTTCATAATATGCTAAAACTTCAAGTTTTTGTTCCCATTATCTCTATCATTCAGGTCAAACTACAAAGAATTTCAAAGTTTAGAATTTCAAACAGCACTTGTGTAGCCTGAAAATCTTACTTTGCAGTAAAGCTACTTATAAATTGCTTATACAAACTCTTCTTTACATGTGCACAAACACACAGATACTAATAATATCAGTCAAACCATGCTTGCGTGGAAAACGGACGTTAAAGGATGATGATGATGATGATGATGATGATGATGAAATCAATAAATCAACAATTGTCACCCAAGATAAAATTTACTTCACACACACACACACACACACACACACACACACACACACACTCGTCATCATTTTATCTATTTAGCTGTGCTTGCATGAGTTGGACACATCTTCTCCAGTACAGTACCTCACTATTTGTAGTCTTTTGTCATCTACTTCCTGGCATCAGATTTCACCACTTCTTCCTATGTCTTCCTCAATCTGCTCTTTCCCCAGGTTCCTTTCACTTGGATTACATGGCACTTCTTTATACGACTGTCATCTTTCACGCACATCATAAATCTGTATAAGCTCAGTCTCCTCTCTGGCACAATAAATCTGATTCCCTTTATACTTAGTTTCTCTCTCAGCTCCTTTATGCTCCATCATCCACGCACACTCTTATAGACCCTAGTTGGAGACATATCTTCTTATAGTATTTCAATGATGTGTACAACAAAATGGTTTCTCATTAGTTTCTTCAGGACAAAAGGTGAATTTCAACAAAGTAAAGTAAGCTTAAACAAGAAACTCATCTTTTATATTATATAGTGATCTTCTTATTTACAACCTCTAAAGTGCTTCTGCAAAACTAAGTATACTGGTCTATCAATGATGTTTTTACAAGAGACACAGTATCATAATATGATCTTTTAATAAGATGTCATGCCATCAGCTAAATATACCAGCCAAATTCTCCTCAAATCACACCCAACCCTCACAAAAGAGGAATACTTTAGATAATGCAGTCCTCGATGCACTGTCTGAAAAAAAAAGACAGTATAGTCATAGCTGGAAGGGCCTTAAATCCTAAGACTGTCCATCAAGATCAGCCTAGAGCTAAACAACAATGTGAAATGAGAGAGAGAGAGAGAGAGAGAGAGAGGGAGAGAGAGAGAGAGAGTGTGTGTGTGTGTGTGTGTGTGTGTGTGTGTGTGTGTGTGTGTGTGT
>JAOPUL010004744.1:44136995-44152176 GCA_027564515.1 Octopus rubescens
TGCCAGTTTCCAGTCAAACCGTCTAACCCATGCCTGCATGGAAAAACACGTTAAATGATGATGATGATGATGATGATATAATACAAAGACAACACCCGCTTCACACTGTTATCTTCCAGCATTGAATTGCGACTATCCAGGATTGTTCTAGGAAATTGTGAATTAGTGAAGTGGTTTCCCATTGCTGCCTTCCCCGCAGCACAGTGGCCGCATCTAGAATTAGTAGAATGTTCACCACGTAATCAAGATCTGCCGTTGTCCATCACTCAAGGATCATCTGCCAAGTCACTTCTACTGCACCGTTGCTACCCAGTGCAGGGCATGGCTAGGCCTATTTAAAGGTGGCCTAAACTCACCCTACCGCAGTAGATATTGGGATATGCCATTTTTAATGATCCCATTGGTGCCACCCAAACAGCATCCAGCCCCCTGTTGTTGCTGTGTTTCCCCTTTCAGTTGCCTTTTACGACATGCACAGGATACATGGGAGGTATTCTTTTAAAGCCCCATCCCCAGGCAAAGATCACAGAAGACACAATATGTGTGAAGGAGATCAAAAGATGAATAGTGCTGACAAAATCTGCCTTCTGAAAATTGTATAACATCTTGGGAAACCTTACTCAGAGCATCAAGATCCATATACTGAACTGTTATGGCTACCCTGTATTAATGTATAGAAGTGAGACATGGTTTATGACATCAGAAGTGAGACATGGTTTATGACATCAGAAGTGAGAAGGTGCTTGGAGAGCTGTGAAATGTGGTTCTTAAGGAGAATAATGAGGATAGCATGGACAGACAAAAAGTCTAATGAAGAAGAAGTGATGACCCAGGCTGCAGTAAATAGGAAACTGCTTCATGAGATAAGTGCCAAGCAATTGAGATTTCTTGGACCATGTAATGAGGAAAGAGGGCCTGGAGAATTTAGCAATGGCCAGAAAGACTGAAGGAAAAAGAAGCAGAGGAAAGAGAAAGATGATATGGATGATAAGTTTGATGAACTGGTTGGAAGAATGGGTCATTAAACATCAGGAAGTGGAACTGTTACAGAAAACAAAGAACAGAGAATTGTGGTAAGACATGATCGCTTATGTCCTACATTCTGAACATTGCACCAAAAGAAAAAATAATGCAAAACCCTTGCAGCAGTTAATAAAATTTGAATTAAACTACAGATGTCTAACAAGGACAATTCTTCTCCATAATAATAATTCCTGTAACTGCTGTATGTCTCCTCAGATGTGAATTCCCACTCTGCTTCGCTGTATGGAGGTTTCCCCACCACTGCCCTACAAAGAGGGTCCAGGCACTTGCGCACGGGCCACAGGGCAATGTATGTACTCTGTATTGTCTGTCCCCAGTCCATATGTCTGCCTGCCTCTGGTCTTCCCTATGTTCATCTGTCCCCAGTCTATATGTCATCCCCGGTCTATATGTCTCATCCATCCCTAACAGTTCCTGGTCCTTATGTCCGCTTGACCCGGTATATATGTATCGTCCGTCTGACTATGAGTTCCCAGTCCTTATGTCTGTCCGGCCCCCTCCCCCCCCCCCCGGTCTATATGTTCCTTGTCAATCTATAGGTCTCGTCTATGTCTCGTCCATCCCTGCTCTATATGTCCGTTTGACTACCAATCACCTGCGTGGTGAAACTGTCTGACTAAGAGTTCCTGGTTCTTATGTCTGTCCCTCCCCTTCCCCGGTCTATATGTTCCCAGTCCTTATGCCTGTCTGCCTCCAATCTATGGGTCTCGTCTATGTCTCATCCGTCCCTGCTCTATATGTCCGTTTGACTACCAATCACCTGCGTGGTGCCACTGTCTGACTAAGAGTTCCTGGTTCTTATGTCTGTCCCTCCCCTTCCCCGGTCTATATGTTCCCGGTCCTTATGTCTGTCGGCCTCCGATCTGTAGGTTCCATCTATGTCTCGTTCGTCTTTGCTCTATATGTCCGTCTGTCTACCAATCACCTGTGTGGTGCCACGTAAAAAGCCGAGAGTCCAGTGCTGGTGTCACATTAAAAGCACCCAGCAGACACTCTAATGTTGTTGGCGTTAGGAAGGGCATCCAGCCGTAGAAACCAAGCCAAATCAGACTGGAACATGGTGTAACCCCCCTCCCTTCCCCCTGGCATTCCAGCTCCAGTCAAACCGTTCAACCCATGCTAGACGTTAAAGGAGGATGATGATGATGATGATGACATAAAAGCTGAGCACTTTTCACTAATATATTCTCTGCAATATCTTCATAGCTATCCCAACATTCCTTATTTGTTCCCCACATTAATTTATTTTACCCCATTCATATTGATTTATTTCATGTACATTGTTTAGTAACTTTTTCATAACACTTTCGTCTTGTTATCTTTGTTACTGATTGTTAGAAAAGCATATCAAGTGATCAGGTGGTAGACAGATGTACAATAAAAACCTCTTGACACTTCATAAGAGACTTAACAATCAGGAAATAAAACAGAAGTGAATATAACAGTATATGCAAGTTTTAATTAGCTATCATGACTCTTCTCAGATCAAGTCACTTGCCAAGAAAGTACAACTTTGATATTTGAAAATGTGTAACTGTTTCTAGTCATAGGATCTAGTGACTCTGTTCACTCAATGGCATTTTTACAAATGCTCCCTTTGCATATTTTGGGGGACAAAAGTAAATAAAGGAGATATTTGCAAGGACTGAAGCCCTTATATTAAACTTCTGTGCAATTTACTAATGAAGAAGAGGACTTATGAAATTATACTGGACCCTGACACACTATTAGACATGTTATCTGCTTCCTGAAAACACAATGGCTGACTCATATATTCTCGTTCTGACAAAAATCATTTTGAAAACATGCTTAAAATATAGTATTGCACCAAGTTTAAATATTTTATTTCTAAGAAATTTCCCAACTCCTCTAAATTCTCAATGCCTTCTAAAGCACTCAATTGATATTTGCTACCCTTTGGGTGATAAATGTCAAGAGGGTGCTATGGAGGTGTCTACATTAAGAATTACTGCTTTAAATGCTGCAAGATAGCTATCCATCTCACGGAGATAGTCATCCTTCTTAGATCAATAAAAACCAGAAATGCATTAGGGTTAACTTAACTCATTTCTAATCAGTTCTTAAAACAAATGAAAATAACTCAAACTTTAAATATTGCTAGCATTTCAAGTTAATTATGTAATTTTCTAAAGTAATTTTCTGTATCTTCTTTTATTTGTTTCAGTTATTAAACTGCGGCCATGCTGGGGGCACTGCCTTGAACAATTTTTAATTGAATGAATCAACTCCAATACTGTTTTTAAAGCCTGGTACTTATTCTATCAATCTCTTTTGTCGAGTCGCTAATTTAGGAGAATGTAAACACACCAACACCAGTTGTCAAATGGTGGTGAGGGACAAACACAGACACACAAACATATATATGACAGGCTTCTTTCAGTTTCCACCTACCAAATCCACTCACAAGTCTTTGGTTGGCTCATGGCTATTGTAGAAGACACTTGCCCAAGGTTCCACACAGTGAGGCTGAACCCAGAACCATGTGGTTGGGAAGCAAGCTTCTTACCACATAGCCAACAATTTTAAATCTTTTCTATCTAAAGATTATAATATGATAATATATGAAAGCATGTGTTTGGGGGCTATACATATGAAGTCTATTCAATGCATGCTAGTAAAGTTTATTCATAGCCATTAAGAGCTGATGATTTACTATGTCACAACTGTTCAGGTGACTAAAGATATATAGGTATTTTATTCTGCCCAAAGTAATGTACAGACATGGAAATATACACACACACACACACACGCACAATGTATCTTATGGTAATATAGTTCAAACAATTATGTTTGACAAAAAGAATATTTTCATCTATTGGATATTAAAAAAAAAAAATAAACAAAACAGTTACATTCATTACAAAAACAAAACATCAACTGTACTCTTCCATACAATGATTAGAAAAGTGAAAATTTTTAATTCTTTACTCACTGCTCTTTTCTGTAGAAATCAATTCTTGTCATATAATAACAAAGTTACTGAGACAAGCATTTTTCTCTTATAGTTATTGTTAATTAAAAATGGACTAAAATGTAATGATTCTTATAAGCATATGTTATTACATTTTAATCTTGAGCTTAAGGAAAAAAAGAAGGAAAATATAAATATTTAAGATTATCAAAGGAAACAGTTTCTATATTAATGTTTGCTTTATGATTGATGTGATAAAATAATTTCATTAAAATAGTTCTAAATTCAAATACTGTGTTACATCCAAAGCCATGCAGTTTATTAAATAAAGATGACAGATATAACGTTTAATTTTGTTTCATCCCCTCATTTTTATTTTTGCTACCATAAATACAAACATCATAACTTTAAATAAATTCTGCAGGAAATAATAGCTCTAAAAGTATTTCTTCGTTGGTTGACAGACAAATCTATCGATCATAATGGAATGGCATCTTTTAATTTGTGTTAGTCTCCATGTTTTAGTTATTTAGAAAATCAGATATTTTCAACTAGAAAGTGTAACCTACCAGTTTCTTTATAGATTAATTTTAGATCAATTTTGTATAGCTCTTGTCACTAATTCAAAAAGCACTTTAAGTATAAAAAACTGAGCTAGACTAGATAATAAGTTTGAATTCATTCTTTTAAATTTTATTAATTTTAAAACAAAAACGTTAAATCAAATTTTTTGAAGACCAAAAAATTAAAGAATGTAGTGTGTATTAGAAATAGCCCCAAAATCTCCTTCAATCCACACCTTACCATCTACTAATAAAATTAGCAGTTTACAGCACTCTCCCCAACTTTCTCTCATTGCTCCTTCCCACTGACATGCATCTCAAAAGCAATTAGCTGTTTTGGTACTTTCACTATGTTTCACTATATTTGATGAAATACTAACAAGTTACTTACCTGAATACTGAGTAGAAATGGATATAAGTTTAATTGCCCATGCATACACTGTACATAGTTTTTAATATATATATATATATATATATAAGCACCCAGCACACACTGTAAATGTGGTTGGCAGTAGGAAGGGCATCCAACTGTAAAAAACCAAGCCAAATAAGATGGGAGCATGGTGCTGCCCCCCTGGCTTGCCGGCTCCGGTCGAACCATCCAACCCATGCTTGCATGGAAAAACGGACATTAAAGGATGATGATGATGATATATATATATATCATCATCATCATCCTTTAACATTCATTTTTCATGCTACCATGGGTTCCAGTCTGATTTGGCTTGATTTCTATGGATGAATGCCCTTCCTAATGTCAACCACTTTACAGTGTGTGCTAGGTGCTTTAACATGCCACCAGCACAGGGTTCTCGGTGCATATGCTTTTAACGTGGCAGGATCTCGACGCAGGTGCTTTTTACGTGACACAGGCACAGAACTGTGGATGTGAGTGCTGGAACCTGCACAGGACTCTTGGCACATGTGCTTTTTACGTGGCAGGACTCTCAATGCAGGTGCTTTTTAGGTGGCAGGACTCTCGACATTGGTGCTTTGCTTTTTACATGGCAGGACTCTTTACATGGCACTGGCACAGGACTTTTGGCACATGTTCTTTGTACGCAGCAGGACTCTCAAGACGGGTGCTTTTTATGTGGCACAGGCATAGGACTCTCGACGCAGGTGCTTTTTACATGGTACTGGCACAGGACTCTTGGCACGTGCTTTTTATGTGGCACAGACACAGGGCTCTCAGTATGTGTGCTTTTTATATGGCACCATCACGAGTACTTGGGACTTTTGCAGGTGAATCCTCTTCACCAGGGGATGTAGCCTTAACACTTCTGCTGTGGTTGGCTGTTCTTCTTGAGTACAGCAAGATGCCAGATATCTTGGTCCTGTGTCATCTCGTCTGAAAGGTTCATCATTCTGAGGTCATCCTTCAGTACTTCATATGAACTATGAGACATATTGTTTATCCAGGACATAGACAAATATCACCACTACCCAAGCAGTGTCAATAGAAACAAACACACACACACATGCACATATAGGCTTCTGTATAATTTCCATGTACAAATTTCACACATTAACATTTGATCAATCCAAGGATATTGTAGAAGACATTTTCTCAAGAAACCACACAGTAGGATTAAACCCAAAATCATCTAATTGCAAAATGAATTTCTTAACCACACAGCCATGCCTGCACCTCTTGTGTTAGTTTAAATGTTTCTTCTGTAATCTTAAAGCAGTCCAAATATTTTTCAGTAATGATTAGAGAAATAAAGAAAAACAAAACAATTATTTCTGAATGTTGCATTTTTAACAAGTTATTTGAATATTAAGTACACCACACCAGTTCTCTTCAACATATGATCACTGAGCTAGACAAAAAGATTAGAAAAACAAAATCAGCTTACATAAAATGTTAAATGCAATAGAAATACATCTATCTACATATTCACAGTTGCATAGCAGCAAGATTCAAATACTAACCACATATGCTTTTTTCCTTATATTGTTTTGCGGATTTAAGTCAATAGATATAGTTGTTGTGTTGGGACACTAACACTATTTTGTTTATAATCATTATTACATTGACTTTCACCCCATTACTTATTTTATTGAACTGGAATGCTGAAAGTGGACCTGGGTAGAATATTTGAACTCAGAATGTGAAAAGATATGACCAAATACCACAAAGTATTTTGTCTGTCACTCAACCAATTCTGCCATCCTAGATCCAGTTTCTTTTTTCACTTGTTCCAGTCATTGGATAGCATTATTTTATCAAAACAAACTCTAAAACTAACAGCTCCAGGTTAATATTTCTTCAAAAAGATGTGATTTTTATTAATAAAAGTAACCAGCTGTAATGCAATTGCAAAAAGTCATGTAATGATTGAAAACTCAAATACAATTTCTTGCCTGTTTGTATAACTGAACATGTAGTGGTAGTATGGAGGTATGTGCTGTAACGACGTGTTGTTGCATCCATTTATTGGTGATTCCCTACTCCTGGCAGATGACACCTTTGTAAGTGACAACCCTCCAACCCATGGGTCTGTTTGGGTAGTCCTTACTGGTGAGGGTTTTACAAGGTCGGCATGCAAATTTTACCCCAATCTCTTTTTAGTCACCGTTTACAACATGCAGAGGAAACTATGGGTCTATTTTTGACATGCCAGTTCCCACACAGCACCAGAGCAACGTGAAATGAAGTGTTTTGTTCAATAACACAACACACTGTCTTGTCTGGCAATTGAACCCATGATCTGGCAAGCATGAGTGCAACATCCTAACCACTAGGTCACGTGCCTTCGCATGCATTGAAATTTAAAAGAAAATAATATTAGAACATAACATTAGCTCATTGTAATGAAAGCATTCTGAAAATTTACTATTGCACAATTTTGCTCATAAGCCAATCATAAAATAATATTTTCTATATGTAATCTATTGATTAGAAATTAACTTATATTATTTCATTTTAATTCTAAAATAGAAAGTAATTCTCAGAATATGAAAGAAATTGATTCTTTAGGTCCCTTACTAGCAATTAAGAAAGTAAAAATAAAAAAAAAATAAATTACTTTTAAAGCAGGCATGGAAGCAATTAATTTTCCCCCTTGAAATCTGATCCAGTTGCAGAGCAAACACACCTTAACATCGGATGCATCATATATAATTACCAAAAAGTGTAAAAATATATCCACTGCTTTATTTTTAATAGATAACGAAAGATAGATATCATTTTATAAACATTGGTAACATGAATTATGAAGGAAATTTGATACAAGTATTAACTGATAAACTGAAAGGAAAATATACTTCAGCCATACTGGTAGTTAC
Source organism: Octopus rubescens (assembly GCA_027564515.1). Taxonomy (NCBI): domain Eukaryota; kingdom Metazoa; phylum Mollusca; class Cephalopoda; order Octopoda; family Octopodidae; genus Octopus; species Octopus rubescens. The sequence goes on from JAOPUL010004744.1 coordinate 44,144,829, forward strand.
TTCAGTTTTTCAGAAAAATCTCCTTAAATTCCTTCACACAAAACACATGCACATATCTTAGATAAGATTCAGCCAGCACAAGTTTGGAGCAATGTCTAACTGAACACCCATTAACTAGATGGTGGTATTAACTGATAATTTGGACTCCATTATCCATTTAAACTGGCCATATCCGGCTCAAATACTTTACCTTTTACATGTTCAAACCAACCAGGCCCAACCTGTCGCACCTACCCTACAATGTCATTCTAAAGATAAACCATTACATCATTAAAATTTCAAAGTTATGAGATAATACATGATTAATTCAAAATGATGTGAGTGACTACATATTACATTTGACAGAGTAATCTGAACACTAAAGGGTTATATGAAAAGTTATTGTTCGTAGAAACACATCCATTTGCGAGTGGTGTGTTAGGCAATGTTTGTAGGATATAATGTAAAGGTGTTAGGATCTGTTTCTTTATGTTTTTAGAAATGATGTTTGAATAAAGGGCTTGTAGAAGTGAGAAATTTACGTTACACTGTGTTTGTGCACAGTGAATGTGATTTTATCAGAGTAAATAGATCCAGGATCCTAGAACAGAATTTCTTTTTTAACTGAATGCTAACATCATTTCAGTAATGATGCTATATTTTTCCATACTATGCAAATAATGGAGTGTTCACAACATCATTGAAAAGAAATAAAGAAAAAAACAGTTGAAATATTACCAGTCCTAAACTAAATTTTATGCTATTTCCCTTGAAGTTCAAAAGGGAAGTCCAGGACATGATTTTTCTAGAAGATATTGATTTCATAGCTTATATTAAAAGAAGCTTTTTAATGTTATGCAATTATATGGTTTAAACTTAGCAAGTAGATCATACATACAAAAATACTTGTACATGCACACACACCTCTCCTTCTAATATATGTATGGGGTGGGGGTGAAATGTGTGCATGCGCATGTGTGTGTTTATAGATGGATGGATAGCTACACATATATGCACATATACAAAATATGAAAAAAAAATGTTGCTTATAATTTGCATTTCAAAATAAATGCTACATGTAATTCTTCTTAAAACATAACTGGGAAACAATAGCCAATAATACAATCAATACAATGTACCAAAGTTTAAAAAAAAAAACAGGTATATCAAATTTCAAATATATCCACATGTGATCAGCTTTGGATTTATTCATTTTCATGCAGTTATCTCTATGAAAGAATAGCATAGTATCACATGGAGAAAAAAAAATAATAATAGTAATGAGATGCCAATGGCAATTGTAAAACTTTAAAGTGACTTCTAGAAGATTTATGAGCAGGACATAGCTACAGAAATCTTCTGTTTAATGCTCGTCATGTGAAAAAGTTACACCAATATAGAAACCAAAGTTTACATTTTATTCATGAAAGAAATAACTGCAAAAAACTTCTACAAATTCTGCCTAAGTATATTTTAAATTATTTCTGGCATTTTCACTTAGCATTCAACTGGACTGCTTATGAGAAATCCCAATCTAAAAAGAGAATGTATCTTTTATTATGTAATCATAAGTGACAATGTAATGCTAATGCTAAGCAAGTTATTGAGTTTCCTAATCAACTTTTGCTGGAGCAGACCAACAATATGGGAACTATCCAATCATTGCACATGATTTAGCTGGACCATATTACACATTTCGTCATACAGCTTTTGGAAGTGAAGTGTATATTATGGAATCAGAGAATATATTCAATACAATTTTTTTTTTCTGGCTATCATATTTCATGGTAACCAGAAATTCAAGTGATAATTAGTTGCATGTGAGGTAAATTCAATTCCTGTAAATTTATAATAGGCAGTTGGTCACCTAATACAGAGTTTGATCCAAAGCAGGAAATTGATTTTGTGGCTGTTTGGTGAGTATGTGCAGTTTGTTTGAATCAGATGGGAGAAATAATGAATTTACAATAGTATTTCGGGAGTTGTTTCTGGTGTATAGCTAATGTACATAGGTGTTTGGAAGTAATTGTTTATATAGTTCAACAACCGGAACTGAATGCAGCTGTGAATTGCTCATCTAACATGTCTTTTAATTTAAGCATCTTGATTTCATTGTGTAAATATTCAATGGGAGGGGGGGGGGGGGTAAGCAGCCTGTTATAATAAAGAGAGCATTGTTTTAGATTGTTTTTTAATACATTGTGGTTTATCATAGAGAGATTGTGAACTAAATAAGTATATTCCATAATGCACCTGATATATTGTTTGTTTGTAAACTAGTGCCATATTTTCCTTGCTTTGATCATATATTGTGAATGTTCACAGAATGTTTATTCAACTTTGTGATTGGGTTATTATATCTTCTTCTGTGTATTGTGTAAATGGCACCAACGTGACTTATGTGATAATTAAAATGGTAGTGTTTTCTGTATGCAGAGTGGTGACATTACTGAGTGTGATATATGGCATGACGCAGTATTCTCTAGTGATGTTTATAACTAATGCAAATTGTTTAGCCATGATCCAAGAGATTTATGATCAAAAGATATTCTAGTCATGATAATTCCATTAGACACTGTGTATCAAGGACTACACTATACAATGTATATTTTAAAAGGGTGTGATTTGAGGGGGAGTTAACTGATATTTCTAGCAAGTTGAGCAAATGCATAAAGTAATAGATTTAGTGTAACTATTAATGTGTTACATGTCCAGTCAGATAACTAGTGAATGAGTGTAAAGCTGTACCCATCAGAAAAGAGATGCATTTGTAGTATCATCAACATAAAATGCTATATGTGTATATTGCATTTGATGGGGAGATGTCATGTAAAAGAAAGTGAATGATGAAACAAATATGTTTTGCAGGGATCCAAGAGTAAGTGTCAGATGCCAGTGGAATATATAAAGAAAATCACAAATTACTCACATCTTAAGGATATTAGTACTTATACATTAAACAGTGCCATATACAAGTAAGTTTTACCTAATAAAAAACATTTTTATCTGATTTTACTAGAGTATATTATATTTCTTAAATATTTTAGTTTTTAAAGACATATAGGTGGTGCTATTAAGTTAGACATGGCCTGGACCAATACTGGCCGGTGGTGCTATTAAGTTAGACATGGCCTGGACCAATACTGGCCAATACTGGCCGAAACATATCAAAGTTATCAAAGTTATATTCTTTAAAATTTCTGTATGATGCTTTCATATCACAGGTTCAATTTATAAAGTGATATTAAACATATTGAATAAATTAAACTCATCCAGCACACTGTATTAGCGATTTAGGGAAAGGAAAACTAAAGGGTATCCTTAAAATAGAAAATTTAAAAAAGAAAATGTACGAAATATAATTAACAATATACAAGAGTTAAATAATAAAAAAAAAAAAAGAAGAAAGGAAATACTTCTGGAGTTATCTGACATTACTCACAAAAGTTGAGTTGTAAGTTTTTACTGTTTATAACCACTAGTTAAATTTTCTGCCCAGTCTTCATGAAGCCAAATAATTCCAAGAATATGTTGAGGAAATACAAGAAATACATGTAAAATCATTAGGTAGGTTATTGTATCATGTCATACCGACTCTAGGGATGTGACCAAAACAGATCCATTGTTTGTCAATGACATCTGAGTCATAGAATTCTGTCTGCAAATTCTTCTTTATTCACTGCAGTATAGGGATTATCTTTTAAATGAAATCTAATGTCATGCATAAAAGCTTAAAATTTCCAGGCAAGAAGAAAGAACACATAAAAGTTTTTCCAAAAAGAAATTGGAAAGGAATGCAAAATATGCAAGTGGGAATTAAGGTATAATTCTAAATGAACAATGACAGAAATGTTTGCTTCTATCTTCCAGTAAAAGTAAATATATAAATATAAACGCTGAATGCAGTAAAAAGAAGTGAAGCAAAAGTTATACAAAATGTTTTGCACTTCGGTATATTCAGATAAGACATGTAACAGTCTATGTTAAATGTTATATGATAATAATTAAGAGAATAATTAACATATAGGAACAAGTGACCAGAAACAATTTTACAGATGGGATATTTTTAGAGTTAGAAGACTTGTTCAACCAAAAAGGAAACTTTAGAAACAAGTCTTCATTGATTGAGAAACAAATGTACGAATTATAATGGGGTCTGTTTTTTGTTTGTTTATATATTGTCATTGTGTGTGTGTTTCCACATTAGTTGTCTTTTACAAAGACATTAGTGTCAATTGCGAATGTGTACAGCCTAACAGTGTAGGGCTCGCAATCATATGGTAATGGATTTGATTCATGGACCAGGCAGCAAGTTGTGTCCTTGAGCAAGGCACTTTATTTCATAATGCTCCAGTTTATTCAGCTGAATTGAGTACCATCCCAGTGCTGGTAGCTCTCTCCATCTTCACTATTCCACTGAGCAAGAGAGCCAAGGAAGTGTCAATGTATGCTCGCAACTACACAGGCACCTAACACAATTAGCAAACACACGGTACATGCTACCAAGTCATCCTTGATTCTGAATGACAAATTTAGTAAGTTTAGTGTCAATTAGTAAATAATTTAGCATCTGCGGTGGCAGTAGAAAATGTATTTTGCATCAACAGTATCTATTCTATCCTAATCCAGCAAGCAATTTTCAACTTTTTACTTTTAGCCACAGCATACTGAATAAGGCACCAAAAGTGTTATAATGCGCAATCAGGTTTTTTGAAAAGTTTTTTACACAGAAAAAAAATTATTAAAAGGACATGGAAAACAAACAAAAAATACCAACTATTACGTAAATAAATTGGAGCATAAATTACTCAGATAAAAAATAATGACTATTTCAATGTTTAGTTGATGAATAGTAAGGATATGGGTCAGTTTGATGACATATGCAACATGAATAAGAGAAGAAAAAAATACAGAAACTAAAGAAGACAAAAGAAAACAGTTGAGCATATTTTTGTCCTTGAATTTGTTTGCCCTTTGTTTAAAGGTAATGAAAAATCTGTCTTATATGGAGGGCAATTTTACCTGTTGTAAAATAAAAATAAATGTTTACAGAAGCAAACCAGTTTTCTCATTGGCAATATCAAAATGCCTTTTTATGACATATATACACACATACACACACACATATGTATATATACATATGAGGGCAGCTGCGTAAAGAAGTGCCGATCTCTAACTGTGGAGGGAACCTGTGGAAGGGGTAGATCCAGGAAGACATGGGACGAAGTGGTGAGAAAGGATCTTCAGACACTGGGCCTCACCAAGGAGATGACAAAGGACCGGAAGTTGTGGCGATTTGCTGTGCTTGGGAGGATGCGTCAAGTTGGGTAAAATCGCAGTCATCCATACATACAGGTGCCAGCGCCACGTAAAACTAGTGCTAGTGGCACCTAAAAAGCACCCAGCACACTCTGTAAAGTGATTGGCATTAGGAAGGGCATCGAGCCATAGAAACTATGCCACAACAGACAATTGGAGTCTGGACAGCTCCTGTCAAACCGTCCGACCCATGCCAGCATGGAAAATGGACATTAAACGATGGGGATGATGTTTCAAAACAGGGATGGGCATATGCATTGCATTTTATCTCAAAGGAATACACATGCACCAGCATAGTGCATTAAAAATGCCAAAGTTTTCAAAATATTCTGGCATCTTCCAACTGACACAAAAACTTATGGTACCTACTGCAGGACATACATGGCACTCAAAAGTGCTGCGACACAGTGGTTGAAAACATCTGCTCTATGATGAACAATAACTTTTTTTTTAATACTCAGAATATTAAAAGGAAAAATGGTAAAATAAAAAACAATGTTGAACACACTGAGTTACATAAAAAACAAAATAATTTGATAGTTTTTTTTTATCTAGAAAGAATAAGAGTACCAATAATCACATTGAAAGTAATTGAGGAATAAGTTCTAATGAGTGGAAAACAAAGTGGTTCCAGATAAAGAAATTGATGTAAATAAGACTACTGAAGATTCATTGCAAATATTTAAGAAGAATAAAAACTATTAAAAGACAACTAGGGAAGGGACTGATTGACTGTCGAAGATAAAGGAAGATGAGAAATTGTGTCAAAAAGTAAGTCTGAGAAACTGAGACAGAGGGGGAAAGGGGAGACCGTAGGAGATGAGAGGAGGTACTGAAAGAGAAAGGAAGGCAGAGTATTACCAAATAGAGAGGAAGAGGGAAAGAAGGATGAGATATATTTACTGAAAGAGAGGAATAATGGAGAGAGAAAACGGAAGACTTAGTGAAAGGGAGATATGCTGAAAAAGGGTCTAATTGATTAGAAGTTTAATATGTTGAACATTTAGTTAGACTAAGCAGGTGACAGAAAGTCTGAATAAACAGTGAAACTATGAAAAATATGGGTGGGAGAATTTCTCATGAACAGGCTGGTGAGACTAAAAAAAATAGGAACTGAAAATAAAAAACTCTGAAAAACGAATGTAAGGAGAGGAAGCAAGGAAAGAGAGATAAAAGTTTAAAATAAAAGAGTGCAAACAAAAAAAAAAACGGGCAAACAGGATAAAAACAATAGATACGTAGTGTACGATAGAGAAAGAGGGTAATTGCTGCATGATTCATAAACTAAATACGGAGTCAAAGGGAGTACCTCTATGAAGTCATACGACATGCTAGAAATAGCAGCCAAAATCTGTCTCGAGTTACACCCTGACATCTCTAAAAAAAGATAACTGCAGTCCTTGATATACAAAGAGATAGGATAATCACGGTTGGACTTTATGGACCTGGTTGGTCAGAACTGACCTGCACCTAAACAACAACTAAAAAGCGAGCGAAAATATTTAACCGAGATGTTTTAATAATAGGCGTAGAGTTTCAGCTATGAGATGAAACACTTTCTCACTCCAGCCAACAAAATAAATATGTCATCTTAAAATTCATAGAGGGGAATACTAGTCGCTTAAAATTCACAGAGAGGAATACTAGTTGATGTTATTACTTGACTTTGACTCACCCAGATTAAAAAGTGTAGAGAGTACAAATAAACATGGAAAATAAAATACACACTGAGACAGTGAGTAGCTAATCATCCATGTGTGAACTTATTCGCCATACGGACGGACGGACGGGTGGCTGGGTGGCTCCGTGGTTAGGGAGGAGGGAGGTAGGTAGGTTGAGTGATTGATTAATTGATCGATCGATCGATCGGTCGATTGATTGCACCTTCAATACAGCCAATATGAATTTTTACATCTTCTCAACAATCAAATGTTTCAGAAAAATATACAATTTCATCATACAATTTTCAATATAAGCATAGAATTTCCACAGGTATTGCTAGTAATAATAATCGAAATAATAATAATCATAAAGTTTGGAATTACGCCCC
>JAOPUL010004744.1:44225501-44236011 GCA_027564515.1 Octopus rubescens
AGATGCCACGCAGTGGGATTGAACCCAGAACCATGTGGTTGGGAAGCAAGCTTCTTACCACACAGCCACGCCAGCTTTGGTAAAACCCTCTCAGCAATTTTCAAGGTCTAGTCCAGCAATTTTCAAGGTCTAGTCCAGCAATTTGAGGCCTCTGTAGTTGCTGTGCTCTAGAGTTAATTGATGGTTATACTGCTATGTCATTCTTTTGAGGATAACATCTTCCTGCATGACCCATCACAGGAGTTTCTAAATGGTGGTATATGCTAGAAATAGCAACCAAATCTCCCTCAAATTACACAATCCACCGTCTTAAAGAAAGGACCCATTGGATAAAGTAATCTTACATACCACTAAAATGATGGAATGTTGTGACTGAAATGTCTTTGATTGTAGTCTGCTTGATCATGGCTGACCTAGGGCTAAACAACAACCTAACAAAAGGTAATATTTATCACAAGTGGATGTCCTGTTACCATGAGGGAACCTTTTAAATAGTTTTGTGGTGCATGTATGCACACTTGTTGACATCACTAGTAGGAGACAATCACCACCATCGCCGCTGCCAAGGCTACCAGATCATGTGATTTCCACCTTCCTTGGCCTTGTTAATGGTAGATGCCTGACGACTGGAAATAGCAGTGTCTGCTCCTGCTAGCGATGTAAATAAAAGTGCTTATATGCACCACAAAACCATATGAGAGGTTCTCTCATGGTAACTATTACAGTATTCTGTGTTCTAACACAACATCCACTTTTTAAATGGTGATAAATATTTCCTTTTGGTATTAATGTTGCTTCCGTTGCAATTAATTATTTTTTAACCCTAACAGATTGAGTAGCCAAGTATAACCTGATATTTTCAACAGCTCAACAAGTATTCCTGTTGCTTTCCGTAATTGCTTTACTAACCATAAATGGGTTAAGTGGAGTAGACACTCTTTATTTCAGCCAAATTCCTTTTTCAATAATTTCTTATAGTAACATGTATCTTTCTTTCTCTGTCATTGAAGACAATTAGGCCATTGTTATTTAAGACACACTTCTCAATTGACATCCTTGATCATATGAACATGCTGCCTTGCAATTCAGAACTCTTCACATTGCCCAACCTCACTGTACAGAATAGTAGCATATCTCCTTTCTACAGCTTCTTCCTAGTGCCATCTATCATATTGATATCACTCCTTTCTACAATTGTCTAGGCCAGTTGGCTGGTTCTAATAACCCTATCTACTGCTTTACACTATGTCTTTTTGACTAAAATTTACTCTGTTATTGTTCTCTATTTGTTACTTGCTTAAATGGGTATCAGCAAGTACTGTTTGGAAGTTTGGTTAGATATTGAAATATAATAGCAGAATAAAATACAATAAAAGCAACTTGTAAGGGAGAAAGGTCAGAATAAACTCAAGAAAGAATAGAGACTAAGCAGTTTAATTCATGCTGGTTTGCAAATTGTATGCTGAACCTATGTAGATTAAAAATAGCAGAAAAGAAATCATAGGGAAATGACAGAATAAGATAAAGTTAAAATGGGAGGAAGAATATGACGTTACAGAGTTTAGAACCATAGACGAGAGGTTCATGCTGAGATAACAGCATTTAACTAGGCAGAGACTTTTCACACAATTTAACAATCTGTAGCCTTATATTCTGCCAACAATGAATTATTGCCTTGAAGTGGACGACTTGTTTAACCCTTTTTTTAACCATGTTTCTGAAGACATACACTACCAGCTTTGTTTCAATTAGTTTTTAAAATAAAGAAATTGTTTTTAAAATAACTTTGTCGTTATTAAGCTAATGTTTAGAAAATAAATTAACATGAAATCTTGAAGGAAGGTTTTAATTTAGATCACTTTCAAACAGGACGTTTTTAGCAAAATATGGGATAGTCTCAGGCAAGTTGGCATCAAAAGGATGTGAGCAGACATATAATGTAATACATTCCAGTTACAACTTTCCCATCCATTTTTTTTTTTTGTCAAGAACTACATTATCTATGTATCCTTCTATATTTAAAATTATAGCATGTGATTCCAGGGAGATTTAGCTGCAAGTACTAAGGGTTCCATCAACAGCAATGATGGTAGGCACATTGTGAGCTGCTTAAAGAAAACAAACATTGTAATACCTGAATAATCTTTCTCATACTAAGTAAAGTATTACAGATAAATGATACATGAAAACATGTTATGTTGGCCATCTAGCATGTTGCCAGATTGGCAAATCAGATGCTAAAATGATTAGGAATATGAATGACAATGGCAAATGTGTCCAATATTAAAGTACTGTTCACATATATCACATATCTAGGATGGCATGAGGCCACATTTCATAGACAGCACCCAAAAAGGACAAAAAAAAAAAAAAAAACCTATGCACAGAATTTTTTGCAATATTAATTTATATTACTACAAGATCACTAATGTGTAGAAGAGAAATATAGTCCCAGAACATAATTATTGACCTAGTATTATAGAAGGTAAAGTTGGCCCTAGCTGGTATTAAATCATAAATGAATGTGGAAGGACAAAACTTAAATCATCATTTTAATGTCCACTTTTTCCATGCTTGCATAGGTCGGACGAAATTTGTTGTGGTGCATTTTCTATGGTCGAATGCCCTTCTTCTCACCAACTTTCACCTGTTTCCATGCAAGATAATATTTCCCTTTGAACAGAGACATGTCTCAGGGACACCACTTGCAGTGACACTCATTTACAACCATCATGCGACGTCAAGGCAAGTAGACAGTAACACAATGGTCTTAGTGGCATTTCATCTATCTTTACGTTCTGAGTTCAAAATCAGCCATGGTTGACTTTGCCTTTCATCCTTGGGGGATGGGGTCAATAAAATAAGTACCAGTTGAGTATTAGGATCAATGTAATTGACTTACCCCCCTTCCCCGAAATTGCTGCAACCTTTGATCAAAATGAAAATTTTAGTGATAAAAACAACAAAAATAAGAGTTAAAAAAACCCCAAAAAAACTTACAACAGTCGAGGTTTGACAAGTGGAGTTTTGGCAGTCAATACAGAAGCAGGAGATAGTTTTATTCTTGCCTTTATGAAAAAAGAGAAAAACATAAATTCAACATTTCACTGTAAACATTATGAAGCTTCATTTCTAATTTCTGAAAACAATTTCTTCATTAGAAGTATAATTTTAGTGCTTCTACTGGAAGCTGTAACTCATCTTGGCAACAGCAGAACACTGACTTCAACTGGCTGAAGGTTTACAATACTAGCAGAGATGCTTAACTCTGAATTATGAAATCCAACTAGAGTACCAGACCTCTTAACTTGCTTTATGCTCTTGCTTGATGGGGCTGGGGGGAGTCATTCCAAGTTAGTGGTCCCAGAGGCGTCATCATCCGTAGAGCCGACCAGGTTCACCAGAGCCCCCTTTCGCTGACAGTCCCGTGCCAGCCCCTCTGCATCCTCCAAGGTGACATTGAACCTCTGGAGATCTTCCTTAATCACCTCCAGCCATTTGGTGCAGGGCCTGCCATGTATCCTCTTCCAGCCCACCACTGCTACGTCGAATGAGAGTAAAGCCCTGATAAGATGATCTGGCGGGAGATGGAGGACATGTCCGTATCAGTGCATGCGACAGATGGCTATGAGGTGGGAGGCTACGGGCTGATGCATGCACACACGCAGCTCCTTGCTGTACCATCTGATGTTCTCAATGGTTCTCAGGGCTCTGCTATCAAAGCCAACGATCCTCTTTGCCAGGGTTTTTGAGAGGGGCCGCATTTCTGCTCTGCAGAGACCTCTTAACTGGCGTCCAGAAATCTGAAATTACCAAAATACCAGCTATTTTTGAAAGTGGCTAGTATTGATTTTCCTGGGCTAGCTGAAGTTTACTGTGCAGCCACTTTGTTGGTTAATCTGCATACAGTGTGTTAATAATAGTTTTGTTTCTTTACTTTTTTAAGTGGATAAGTAAAGATTAAACATACTCGGATTTAGAAGAGTGTTAATTTGTAAATGTATCTGTTAAACTTATCATCGTTTAATTTTCCTTCTATAAACATTATACTATATACATGATATAATATGATATATTTTAAGAATTTTAAGTGGAATCTGCTTTAAAAGAGTGTTAATTTGAATCTGTTAAATACAAATTAGTTCTTCACTTTTCATAGTTTATTTCATATTTTAAGTATATACAGGGTGGCCCAAAATTCGCTCTACTATTTAATACATAAAAATATATTAAATGGTTGCTTGAATTTTCAGCCACCCTGTATTGTCAAGCGGTGAGGGAGGACAAACACAGACACAAAGACATGCACACATACATAAATATGTACAGATTTGTGTCTATTGATGCAACAGATAAATAACCTATTATTTTATTATTTGATATTTGGGCTATTTATTTTTGGTCTTCCGAAACATTCGTAACTTTGTTTTGATTTGTTTTCCAACAATTTAATAAATCTCTACCATTAATGTTTTCATCATATAGGTCTCTCTCATTATTTATTTCTAAATGCATCCCTTGTATTGTACTTCTTAGCATTATTCTTTGTTGAATGATACTTGTATGAGCTTTTTTATGAGTTTCACTGGATTTATGAGTTTCACCATATATGGTGAATTAATCTATATACATATACATATATATATGATGAGCTTCTTTCAGTTTCCGTCTACCAAATCCACTCACAAGATTTGGGTTGGGCCGAGGCTCTAGTAGAAGACATTTTCTCAAGGTGCCATGCAGTGGGACTGGACCCAGAACCATGTGGTTGGGAAGCAAACTTCTTACCATACAGCCAAATCTACACCTAAAGCTACATTATTCAATGTAATTCTTCCTGTTTTAAAATGGCCAGGTATTATTTGAGGGAGATTTGGCTACTATTTCTCTCATGCTAAGCAACTACACAGTAGTGCTTTTGGGGCTTGGGTTGTAAATAGAAAACATGATGGAGCATCAAACAAGCATGCTAATTTCAGGTCAACATATAGGTTTTGACATAAGGCTTATTCGGTTAACCAGATAGGTTAAACTGTTTATTTATTAAAACAAAAATAGAAATTCAGTAAAAGAAACAACACAATGGATTATACATATTACCCTTACAAGTTAAATAGATAGATAAAGTGTAAGAACACATTAAGTGTCTGTTATCACCAATGGTAACAACGAAACAAATCAATAAGGAACCTCTACTTAGAAGCTAGAAATAGCAGCCAAACTTCTCTCATTTTACATGCTACTGTCTTTTAAAAAAAAAGGAAGGAAATTTTGAATAATATAGAATAAACTGGAAAGATAGTTTATCTGACACAGCATTTTTGATCATGAGGCTGCTTGATTTGGGGCCAAACAACCAACATGAAACAATGAATGGCAATAACAAACATACTACAAACTTAACTGTAAATTAGTTATAAAGGAATGATGTATTTGTCTTATATTAACAGGTAGAGATCAACAATATGATGACAATGATAACATCATTGTTGATATGAGGTTAATTTAATAATTGATTTTAGGGTGTGTGAAATATAAAGTGATAAAAACAAAAACAAAAAACACTTAATCCTTTCACAAATCCCTGTTATGTGTAAGGTTAGCAATTAACTCATATTTCTTTAACAGATGAGAGATAAATCCCCATTGGATAGGAATCTAGTCTATTGCAAATAACTTTCCCACAAAAACTTAGTGCTTATGTTACGCATGAGATTGAACTGAGGCAAAACAGAATGAAATGTCCTGCCCAGACACAGAACAAGCAACTGCAGTGGGTTTTGATTTATTATTTTTTCACTAAGTTTTTATAGCTATTTTCATAGAATATTTTGAAAGTTGAAGCATATCAAAGTTTTTGTTTCAAATCTTTCTATGTAAAAAACTGTAGCCAGTCACTGTGTCAAACAGTTGGTTCCAGTCCAAGGATTATGGTCTCATGAGACGGTGCTTAGTATTTACTTTGAATGTTGAAACCATTCTTATTTTAATAACACTGGCTAAACGTTTCCAATCTCAAAATTGCCCATTGTTTCACTCAATCTATTTCTATTTTAATCAATAACTGATCATAAATAGATAATTCATTTGCAAGTGAAGTCATGATAACTTTAAAAAACTGGTATAGTTATATATAAAAAAAGATTGTAATTGTTGTTTGGTCCCAAGTCAGCACTAATCAAGGAGATGTATGATCAAATGCATAATTTAAAGGGTTCTTCACTTTTGTTTAAAAAGTGATAGAGTATGATTTGCAAGATCAAGCTGCTCTTTCTAACAAGGTGAGCAACCACATAAGAGCATCCTTGTTGGCCCATATCAAAAAGATTGTGAACTATTATAGAAATACATATATCAATAATAACAGGATTTTAAAGTTCATTTTAACAATGATTTCTTATAAATATACAAGGCAAGAAATTTGGGAGCAGGGGTTATTTCATCATCATCATCCTTTATTTGATTATATCAACTCCAGTACTTGACTCGTACTTTAATTTATTGGCCTTGGAAGGATGAACAGTAGAGTTGATCTTGGTGGGATTTGAATTCAGAATGCAACTGCCTCTGCTTACCACAATTAAACAGTTTCTCAGATATCTTTTTAAAATATTTTTTCTCCAATAACAGGAAATTTCACAGGAAGTCAACTAAAATATTGGCAAGTAAGAGACTGTTTAACTAAAGCAGTGGTTCTCAACCATTTTTTATCTATGGAACCCTTTACCATTTTACTCTGATGGACCCCCATAGCCATTCAGTTTTATAGTTATTTCTTTCAAAATTCCTATTTTGTTTATCACACATTCACTTGTGTAGGTTTGCAATAATAGCACTCAATGAAAGAACACGTTTCAGTGGTCAGAGACATGTTGAACTAAGTTAAGTCTTAGGGAAAGAAACCAGTTGTTTCTTGCAACATTTCTTGCGTCAAAAGCAACATTTTTTCATGGAACCCTAAAATACCACCATAAATCCCCATTTTACTATTTTGCTAGCGTGGACCCCACAAAATTTTATATGGACCCCTAGTTAAGAACCACTGAACTAAAGTATGATTTTTTTTTTCTCCCCTCATCAAAATAAGTAAAATAAAGTCCTTTACCTTAGTGATACAAAACCTACAGGTGATACCCAATATGTTGAGAAACTGATACTATATTCTTTCAATCTTTAACCCTTTAGCATTCAGATTACTGTCAAATGTTTGCTGGACTAGTGGTTGTAGTGTGTTGCTGAGTGAAGACTTACCTATCAGTTAGATGGTCATTTTAGGATGCTTTTAGCACAAGTGACAAATATAGACTGTCAACACATCATATCTCTCTCTCTTGTTATTTATTCACATTGTTTTCAATTAATCATGCATTATCTCATAGCTTTGAGATTTCAATGATGTGATTGTTTATTTTTAGAATGACATTGTAGGGTAGGTGTGAAAGGCCAGTTCTGGCAAGTTTGAACATAAAACAGGTAAAATATTTGGGCCAAATGTAGATGGGTTAAACAGTAAAGGGTTAATCAAATAGTGAGCTTTTCCCTCTCCTCATCTACTATATAAGATATAGTGTGTGTGTATCGTTATGTCATCTTTTCCATACTTTAATGAGTCAGACAGTTTATTGAGGCTGGTTTTCTATGAATGGATGCCCTTCCTGTCACCAATCTTCACTTGTTTCCAAACAATGTGATACTACTGTATGGGCAGAGACATTTTTACAGAAAATTGAAAATGAAGGGCACTGTTTGTGTAAGGGTAGCTTTCAGTTACGACTGTTGTATGATGTCAGGACAAGGAGGTAGTAACACACACACCCACACTTGTAGATGCCAGTGACACGTAATAGGCACCCGTGTCGGTGACACGTGAAAGGCACCCATGCCTGTGACATGTGAAAGGCACCCATGCCTGTGACATGTGAAAGGCAACCGTGCTGGTGACACATTGAGGGCACCCGTGCCGGTGACACATATAAGGTACTCGTGTTGGTGACATGTTAGAAGCACCTGTACTGGTGACACGTATAACGTACTTGTGTCGGTGACATGTTAGAGGCACCCGTACTGGTGACATGTAAAAGGCACCTATGCTGGTGATACGTATAGGGCATCCGTGTTGGTGGCACATATAAGGCACCTGAGTCAGTGACACGTTAAAAACACCAGTGCCGGTGACACATTAAAAGCACCCGTGCCAGTGACATGTAAAAGCACCTGTGCTGGTGACACATAAGAGGCACTAGTGCCAGTGACTCGTTAAAGGCACCTAGTACACTCTCTGGAATGGTTGGTGTTAGGAAGGGCATCCAGCCATAGAAACTAAGCCAGTTCATACTGGAGTCTGGTGCAACTCACCGGCTTGCCAGTCTCCAGTCAAACCGTTTAACCCATGCCAGCATGGAAAAAGGACGCTAAATGATGATGATGATGATATATAAAATACACAAATGCACACACATACACAACCATCATGATCATCATTTAGCACCCATTATCCTTGCTGGCATGGGTTGGATGGTTTGACAAGAGCTGGCGAACCAGAAGACTGTGCTAAGCTCTACTGTCTGCTTTGGCATGGTTTCTATGACTGGATGCCCTTCCTAATGCCCACCATTTTACACAGTGTACTGGCTGGGTGCTTTTTATGTGACACCAGCAGCAGTAACTTGCAAGTAACCACCAAGTAACTTGCAAGACAAGGACCCCCTCAACTGAGAGGGGAAGTTGTATTGAAGATGGTGGCTTTGTGTCAAATGATTACAGAAACAGGTGTTTTGTTGTAGAGGAGATACAGGGTTTACCCCAGTCAGAGAGAGAGATGGTGGTGATGTGCCAGGGTATACCCTTGAGGTACAAAGAGGTGAATGTAAATGGAGAAGTATAGGATTGGACTGAGTGCATGGCCTAGTGGTTAGGCATGTCGCACTCATGATCTCGAGATCATGGTTTCAATTCCCAGACTGAGTGATGCGTTGTGTTCTTGAGCAAGACCCTTCATTTCAGGTGGTCCCAGTCCACTCACCTGTAAATGGGGTAACCCTGTGAAGGACTAGCCTTCTGATCAGGAAGAATGTTGACCTTCTCACCTAGCCAGCAGGGAGCATCATTCAAAAGCTAAAATGATGCAAAGCACACTGTGGCTAGTGATGTATAACAACATCCAATAGTCTGGTCAGTTGTGATCACATGATATATATATATATCATGATAGGCGCAGGCGTGGCTGTGTGGTAAGAAGCTTGCTTCCCAACCCCATGGTTCCGGGTTCGGTCCCACTGCGTGGCACCTTGGGCAAGTGTCTTCTACTATAATCTCGGGCCGACCAAGGCCTTGTGAGTGGATTTTGTAGATGGAAACTGAAAGAAGCCCGTCGTATATATATATGTATGTATGTGCCGGTGATACACTCTCTGGAGGTGTTGCACTCATATTCACAAAACCATGGTTTCAATTCCCAGACTGGTTGTTGCATTGTGCCCTTGAGCAAAACACTTCATTTTATGATGCTCCAGTCCACTCAGCTGGCAAAAATGAGTAACCTTGCTACAAAAAGGAAAGGTGTGATTTATACGAAAGGCTAAGTAATCATGTGCAAAAAATCTTCATCATTATCAGCTGCTATTATTTATGTCAAATCATGTGAGTGTGTCCATATAGGTGCAGCCACCTTGGATAAATTACCGCTCTTTTCAGTATGTGAAAACTAAGCCAGGAGAATTTATTCTAGGTTTTGGTCTTTTCAGCTTGCCAGTGGTAAACATGTTAGAGAAGATTTCGGCTGCTAGATTGATACAATGAAGTGCAGTTGATCAGTTGAGGCAAAGATAATTAACAGAAATGTTGGTAAGAGGAGCAAAATTTGAAAGAAATAGTCTGGTATTTAAATATATTGGACGAGGTCAAACCACTTAATTGATAGAATGTATGGATGGTAATGAGCTAAACTAATTGAGAAATGATAATAAAAGGGATTTATGACAAAATTTGAAAGAAGCAATTTGTACGAAAATAAACATACACAGAGGTCAAGAGAAAAGAAGGAAAAGATTTTTTTAGGGCTTGGTTGTAGTTTGTAAACTAACTATAGATATAGGAATTATAGAGTAAAATATTACCTTGTGTCAAATGTTGTTGAAAGTAACTACTTGTGTAATGAGAAAACAGCAGAGTTTTGGATCAGGATGCTCACATAAGTTTGATGAGGAAGGTGGTCGACAAGAGGTGTTCCGTTTTTAATTGAACTGTTCCATTAATTGTATTTCCATGTGATATCACTATATATACACACACACACACATTATATATATATATATATATATATATATATATATATATATACATGTATGTACAAATATATATGTATGTACACAGAGAGACTAAGGTTAGTCAGACATATTCAACGACATTCAGAGTTGACACTGCACTCAGTGCTTCTGTGGGAGCCCCAACATGGACACACTAGAAGAGGGAGACCGAGGTTGACATACATTGATGCCTTAAGGACAGACAC
>JAOPUL010004744.1:44267115-44277274 GCA_027564515.1 Octopus rubescens
AAAGCACTCGTGTTGGTGGCATGTTAAAAGCACCCAGCACACACTGTAATGTGGTTGGCGTTAAGGGCCAAATCAGACTGGAACATGGTGTATATATATGTATATCTGTGTGTCTTTGTATCAGTGTTTGTCCCCTTGCTTGAAAAAACCAGTGTTGGGTTGTTTACATCCAAGTAACATAGTAGTTTGGCAAAAGAGAAAATAGAATAAGTACCAGGCTCTAAAAAATAAGTACTGGAGTTGATATATATGACTATACCGTTTAAGGTGGTGCTCCAGCATGGGCATAGCCCAATGACTGAAACAAGTAAAAGATAAAAGATTTCATCAGAAGAGAAGAGCAGTGCCAATGAACCTTTTTTGGGGATGAGAGGATGGAGGAAGATATCCTCGAACCAGAGACCCAGTCTGATCCAAGTACTTACAACAGAGTGAACTCAGCTAAAGGCATCCAAGGACCAAGTTGTGGTATTGAACTGAATGGTGAATCATGTAGGCTATGGTAGGATTTGAACTCGGATTGAAAAGAGCCAGAACAAATACTACAAGACATTCCATCTGATGCTCTAACAATTCTGTTACCCTTGACTAGTTCTTTGTCGATCGATCCCAGATGGATGAAAGGCAAAGTTGACTTTGGAAGACAAAGAACTGGAATATGTACAGCAAAACATGTCCCCCAGGCACAGCCATGGCTGTGTGGTAATCAGTTTGCTTCTCAGCCACATGGTTCTGGGTTCAGTCCCACTGTGTGGCACCTTGGGCAAATGTCCTCTACTATAGCCTTAGGCCAACCAAAGCCTTGGGAGTGGATTTGGTAGATGGAAACTGGAAG
The DNA here is from genome assembly GCA_027564515.1 of Octopus rubescens. Taxonomy (NCBI): domain Eukaryota; kingdom Metazoa; phylum Mollusca; class Cephalopoda; order Octopoda; family Octopodidae; genus Octopus; species Octopus rubescens. The sequence goes on from JAOPUL010004744.1 coordinate 44,267,951, forward strand.
AAGCCCATTGTATATATATATATATATAGATAAATATATATATATATTTGCAAGAAGCAACCATGCCAAGTTCAAGTCCTGTTGCAAGGCAAGAAGTGGCCGCGTCAAGTTCGAGTCCTGTTGCAAGAAGTGGCTGTGTTGAGTTCCTGTGCAAGAAGCATCTGCATCGAGTCCCTGATGCAAGATGCAGCCACATCGAGTCTTGTTGCAAGAAGCAGCCGCATCAAGAGCCTTGTTGCAAGAAGCAGCTGTGTCGAGAGTCCTGTTGCAAGAAGCAGCCGTGTCGAGAGATCTGTTGCATGAGGCAGCCATGTCAGGAGACTTGTTGCAAGATGCAGCCACATTGAGAGTCCTGATGCAAAAAGCGGCTGCACCTAGTCCAAGTCCTGTTGCAAGAAGCGGCCACATCGAGTCCGAGTCCTGTTGTAAGAAGCAACTGTCGAGAGTCCTGTTGCAAGAAGTGGCAGGCATCGAGTCCGAGTCCTGTTGCAAGAAGTGACTGTATCGAGTCCGAGTCCTGTTGCAAGAAGTGACTGTGTTGAGAGTCCTGTTGCAAAAAGTGGCTGCGTTGAGGGTCCAGTGCTGGTGCCATGTAAAAAGCACTAGCGCCAAGGGTTCGGTGCCGATAGCATGTTAAAGCACCTGGCAACACTGTAAAATGGTTAGCATTAGGAAGGGCATCCAACCCTAGAAATCAAGCCAAATCAGACTGGAACCTGGTGCAGCCCTCTGGGTTGCCAGCTCCGGTTAAACTGTCCAACTCATGCCAGCATGGAACACGGAGGTTAAATGAGGATGATGATATATATATATATATATACCTTTGTGTGTGTGTCTTTGTGTCTGTGTTTGTCCCCCACCACCACTTGACAACCAGTGTTGGTGTGTTTACATCCCCGTTTGGCAAAAAGACCGATAGAATAAGTACTAGGCTTTTTAAAAAAAATAAGTACTGGGGTTGATTCACTCAACTAAAATTCTTCAAGGTGGTGCCCCAGCATGGCTGCAGTTTAGTGATTGAAACAAGTGAAAGGTAAAATATAATTTCATTGAGCTATTACCATCCTATGCTGTATGTGTACTTGCTAAATCAATAAAGTGCCATCAGAAAGAAAATCTGCCCAGGGATCATTGTAAAAAGAAAAACAAATGCACAGATGTTGAATGGTAGTTCTTAATTTAGACTATTCACACCTGCTATAGTTATCTTGGACATAAAAAAATAATCATGCAATGTTGTAGAGATCAGTTGTCCAACTGAATATGTCGTTTAATATCAGTGAGAAAACGAACACTTCAGAAAATGTCAACTGGTCACAGATTTTCAACCTGTCAACTTGACAGTGTGTGAATATGTATAGAGAAATATGCATCTGCCGACATAGCTATGCCAAGGACAACAAATGTGCTCAAAATTCTAATTGTTTCCGTTTGGATCAAGGTTGAACATTTTGTTGGGAATCGTTTATCTGAAATGAAGGGCATGAAGTTTGTGGTGATGAGTGACATGTTGTGGTCGATTGTCTATTTGTATATGGCATCTAGGTCTTGGAGTGCACAAATATTGTCTGTTTTGACCTCTAGCATGACTTTAGTGTCATCTGAATTGCTGCTGATTGTGGCCAATTATATATTTTTGTCTATGCTTGGCAACATTATGAAGAACAAAACGAGATCCCAGAAAGGTGCTCCACTTACTACCATATTTTTAGATAGGGCTCCTCGTTGATTATCAACATTTGACTTCAGTCTTTCAGGAAATCAGAGAACCACATACCTAACCTTGCTGTTCAGCTAATATTTTCCAGCTTGTGACAATATTTCCAAGTCAAAAGCTTAGTTCAAAACAAGGTATACATAGTCAACCCATGATCCAAATAACAGACATTGCAGAATTTGGTTGTATTGTTGAAGAAGCTGTATCAAATAGTTTTTTTTTCCAGAGACAAAGACATGTTGAGTGTTCTTTTATTGATTCAAATAGTTTATTACTCTTCCACTTATAAATTCTCTTCATGGCCTTTGAAATGCTCAATGTAACACAGATCTATAATTGTTGTTAGTGCTTTGTTTAGCATTTCTGGTAAACAGCCAGTGTTCAAAATACCTCTGATAAGAGTATTTTGAAGGGAATAGAAAAGCTGGTTTTGCAGGATTTTAGGAGTAGAGCTGGAAGCCCATTTCTGGAGATGAATTTGTACCAAGAAAGCTTTTTGATTTGATTATGTCTTATTCTGTTAAGTTGCTACGAGAAGTTGTTGTATGGTAGAATATATCAAAGTGCATGCTATGTTGATCTTCCCATGATTGGGAAAAGATGTTTCCTGATTGATATTTGAACAGATGACAAATCCAAGAAGCATCAGCTGTATTTAAGCCATCTTCACATTGGAGTAAAATGATTTTGAGACTACTAAGTCATGTGCATAATGAAAGAATGCTTTTTGATTTGACTCATCAAACTAACTACTGAAATCTCTTTCGTTTTCTTTTGAGGAATCTACCAGTGCTGTTTCAAAAATTTTATTTTAATCTTTTTCTTTTCTAGTAGAGAAACAGCATGAAACTTGTTCAACCCATGCCAACATGGAAAAGTGAATGTAAAATGATGATGATGATGTTATGTCCTTCATGACTTTCCCAAAGTTTACATTTAAATACAACTTCTACTTGTCAATGCTTTTTGGTTTGTGGTTTTATAACTGTCCACCTGTGTAAAATAAGAGCAAAACTCCAGTTTTAATTTTCACTGTTAAACTCCTATTCTTGATATAGTGGAGAATGCTGTAAGAGCAATCACATTACCTTGTTGACTAAAAGAGATTATGCAATTGGCCAATTTTAAAAGTTCAGGGAAATAGAGATAAAGATATATAGGAGAGAATGATTTGGCAAAACATAGGAATTTATATATTTATTTCATAATATATAAACATATATATATTTATATACAAAGAAAGTTGTTTTTTTTTTCTATTATCATTAAGACACAGATACTCACATACACATTTATACATAATGCACATGCATGCTTACTTGAATAATAATTGAAAATAATTTAATGAAAAAGTAGATATGAAAAATTATGCAAAATTTAGTATTCCTGAATTTCTATTGTGTGTGCTTGTTTATTTTGGATATTCTTGTGTTTCAGTTTGGCTTGTAAAAGAATGTGTTCTACAACTCCACTGCGAACATCCATCTGGGAACATTCCTTCTTCAACTGTTGCAGTGTCTGCTTAATCTTAACAAGTGGTGCTTTAAAATGGAAAGAAAAACAGAGTATGAGAGAAATTAAATTAAAAGAAAAGACTAAAAGTAAAAGAGAAGGGAAACTAAAAATCAAAGAGAGAGACTTTGTTGTGTAGCCCCTCCAAATCACTCCTGATTGAGTAGAGCTCTGATTAAAGGCATTCTTGCATTTTTCCAGTTTAGTGTATCCTAGAATACATTATCCAATGTGTCCTTCTTTTCAAGAGAACAAAGTGTGGCATAAGGAAGACTTAGCAGCTATTTCTTGCAAGTAGAGTGATCGTATAGAAGTTATCTTGTTGGCTCATGTAATTGAACGAAATCTTGTCTGGTTATGCAGAAAGTTAGGGAACTATTTAGTTAAAGCCTACTCAGTTTTTCTTTATAATTTTACACCTGAGACTTCTGCATGATACCTTATCAAAGACCTTTTCCAGGTCAACAAACGTTGGTTATAATGACATACTCTTAGCAATTAACTTCTCTTGTAATTGTCTCACATAGGACCCAGTTCCACATCTCATCTGTGGTGATTCTCTTCTTAATCAGTTGTAATCAGTTCTCTGCTAACTAGTTCCTAATCAGCAATAACTTTTCCTGTTGCTTTCTTAATTTGATCCATCTCCTTGATGCCACTGTAGTTGTTTTTTTCTTGAGCATCTCCCTTACCTTTGTAGCAGTTGATGATGATACTGCTATGCTAGTCATTAGGTAATATGCATCTTGTACTACATGGCTGACCATATAGATAGTGTGTGCCCTACTTCACACCATATTTTCAGCATCTTGGTAACTATCCCTGATGGTGCATCTGCATTTCCTGACTTCATAGTTGTCATTGTACTTTTTTTTGACTGTGCCACGTAAAAAGCACTCGTGACAGTGCCACATAAAAAGCACTCGCACCGAGTCCTGTGCCTGTGTCACATATGCATGATGGTGTCACTCATGCATGATGGTGCCACGTAAAAGCACTCATACCGAGAATCTTGTGCCGGTGGCACATTAAAGCAGCCAGCACACACTGTAAAATGGTCGACATTAGGAAGGGCATCCAGCTGTAGAAACTAAGCCAAATTAGACTGGAATCTGATGCAGCTCTCTGGCTTGCCAGCTCCAGTCAAATCGTCCAACCCATACCAGCATGGAAAATGGACGTTAAAGGATGATGATGATGATGATGATGATGATAGCTTGACCAAGCTTTATGCACATCAGTAAATGTACCATTTGCTGTTCTAATATGAACAAATCATTCTTATCAGGCTGTGAAGGGCAGATTTAGTGTTCATAGTTGAAGATGCAAACAAATGCAGAAATGCATGTCCTGCAATCCAATGATGTCATTTACAGCTCAATGTGTTTTCATACAAGTTGTCTAGGAGGAGAATTTTATCCCAATACAATTTCTGCAGTGAAAGCTCTTCTTATATCCAACTGTACTCAAATGAGTAAAATATGACTTCACACGAATTTATTTCATTCAATGCTGCTTCTTGCAACTTCATGTAACTTTACATTTATATTTATATATATAGGTTGAATATATATATATTGCTACTCTGATTTCACACATAAGGGCACAGGGTATTCAGGTAAGTTACAATTGAAGAAATGTTTTTTCTAACTAAACTCCATTCTGATCTTTCATTCTAACTGATATTTGAAGTTATCCTATAACCCATTAGGTTCATTGAAGACTCCATCATTATATTTTGTGTGAAGAGTAAACCTATCTTGTGGTGAACATCCTTTCAGTAAACTATGGTTGAACTAAAATGCATGAAGATCAAGTGAAGAGTAACAGTTTCAGCTGGTAATCAAAATAATGTAGATTCAACTTGATAAGAATTTACTACTCTAGTCTGTACTAACATGCAAGGAAACATATCAAAACAATGATAAACTGTGCAAATTACATGTATTTATGTTGTCCCTGAGTTATTTATTTTTCAAATACTTCTACTTTTCTTTGTAAGCTAATGTCCAGACTTGTACATTATACTTAGTGATTCTTCCATCACTACACCGTGCATGATTAGAGCTATGATTTGTTAATGAGTCATATTAAGACAAAGGCATGTCCCTATTTATCATCCATATTTGTTGAAATAATTAAAATGATATTAACCATGAACTAATATTGTTTTTTTCTTCATCACATAATCATTTCTAATTAACATTTTAATGCACCCAGCTTTAAATATGCTAATATTAACTTAACCATAATTATTTTTTTTGATTTTACTAACCTCCATCAGTCATTGTGTTTCCTCTTTCTTCCATTTCAGATTTCACTTTGTCAAGTTCTTCTGTAATCTAAATAAATAAATGACACCAAGTTTGTTACTTGGACATTATACATTAAGTATTGAACATCTTAAAATATCTACTACTGACCACATCTCTATAATATTGATTTTTATGAACACAGAAGACAGCTAATCTTTATAGATGAGAACAATGAAGGTGGCTGAAATAGGTGAACCTCTAGCTCATCCCACTCAAGAAAAGCAAAACAAAAAATAAACCCTTGTTATTAGTGACAGAAACTGTATTAGTTCAAAATAGCATTCTGTATATCAAACTCAATGCAGATATACATCTCAAAAGGACATCTCATCTAGATGTAAAGTGTTAAAAAATACAGAAATATATCCTTAACAGATGAAAAGTGTCTAGTAATTCCATCACCACTGCCACCTTAGTAATAATAATCATCATCATCATCCTTTAATGTCCATTTTCCATGCTGGCATGGGTTGGATGGTTTGACTGGAATAGACAAATCAGAAGACTATACCAAGCTCTGTTATCTGTTTTGACATGGTTGGATGCCCTTCTTAATGCCAACCACTTTACAGAGTGTACTGGGTGTTTTTTACGTGGCACCAGCAGCAGTGAGGTCACCAAGTAACATGCAAGACAAGACCCCCTCAACTGGGGGGAGTAGTATTGAGGGACAGAAAGGTGGCTTGCATTAGAAGAAACACATGGCCTCCTCAGATGAAGAAGAGAGAGAGGGGAAAGGAGAGAAAGATAGTGAAGATGTGACAGAGAGTGGGCAGGGGATGAACACCAAAGTTACAGAGTGGTGTATATAGGGGAGTGGACTAGGGATTGGGGTAGGTGGGTGAGTTCACAAAATTTCGAAAGGAGAATGGGAACTAGAGGTGGAGGGAAAGGGATTTAACAGGGGTATATTGTGTGCAGGTAAGTAGGTGGACATGTGAGGGAGAATGGAAGGGAGGGGAGAACCAGCAGTGGGTTGTGGGAAGGGGTGTGTGTGTGTGATCATGGACATGGATTTTACTTTACTGGGTGGGTCTTCTCAAGCACAGCATATTGTCAGTTATCTCCGTCTTTTGTCATCTCCTCTGTGAAGCTCAACATCTAAAGATCATTTCTTATCAATAATAATAATGAATTCTTTTATTGGCCACAAGTGATACTTATTTTATTGACCCCAAAAGGATGAAAGGCAAAGTCAACCCAGCAGCATTTGAACTCAGAAAGGAAAGGTGGAAGAAATGTTGATAAGCATTTTGCCAGGCATGGTAACGATTCTGCCAGTTCGCTACTTTCTTAATAATAATAATCTTGTCTATACTGGGCACAAAGGCCCGAAATTTTCAGGGATGGGGATAGTCGATTCACTCGACCCCAGTACTCAACTGGTACTTATTTTATCGACCCCGAAAGGATGAAAGGCAAAGTCGACCCCGGCGGCATTTGAACTCAGAACATAAAGTCGGAAGAAATGCGACAATAAGAGAAGGAAAATATACATAGTATAGTTAGTTATAAAATTTAAAAAAAGATGATAGTGATGTGGTCCTCCTTATACAGGAGGACCGCTAGGGATAATCAAGGAACCCCACCGTCCAAATCTCCCTAATCTATAAAACTGGCATAAGACCAAAAATATAGCAGAAGTGATATATACAACCTATTTTTTTAATTGGTAATTTTTTTTTATTGCTCCTAAGAAAGAAGAACGACGTTATGATTTGAACTGAAAACGCACAAAGAAGAGACTAGAAACTGTATTACGTTTACTCTAGACCCGTAGTCTTTCTATCACCATACGATAACAACATTGATAATATATAAACGAAGATATTCTAGTAATGTTCAATCACAAACAACATGAGGCAATAAGAAAGCATCGGCGTGGGTCACCTAACCTGCTAGAAATAGCAATATATCCGCCTACTACAAACGGAAGAAAATTTTGGGACGCGTAGTCTAAGATACATCCTGTCTGAAAAACAGATGGGGAGATCGTAACTGGAAATTTTTTGATCATATATTTACGCCATAAGTATTTCCCTAGGGCTAAATTAACTCGTATGAAAACCAGACATATTCCTCTGTTCCTTTGCACAACTTTATACACCGTACCACCATACACGACAGTTTCTCATTCAAAAGAAAATTACTTCACTTGTTACATATTATTACATTGAGTAATACGACAGGCTGCACTGAAACGGTATATCTTTACTTCATTACGCTATAGACAAATATATTGGGTGGAGCCCTGGTAGTTTTAGAAATACTGTTTTAGCTTCGTGAAATAATATATCTCTTTTTTACTGTAAAGTAATTTTAGGGGTTAGGCCCCAAGAGGGAATATAAGATCTAACAAATAGCTTTCAGCTTCTTTAGTCCCATATTTTATCTTCTTTTTTTTTTCTTTTACTTGTTTCAGTTATCAGACAGCGGACATGCTGGGGCACCGCCTTGAATTTTTAGTCGAATGAATCGAACCCAGTACTTATCTTTTTCAAGTCTGGTACTTATTATATCGATCCTGTTTGAAGAACCGCTAGCTTACGAGGACGTAAACTAACCAACACCGGTTGTCAAGTGGTGGTGGGGAAAACACAGACACAAGGACACACAGACATATATATATATATATATATAAGACGGGCTTCTTTCAGTTTCCGTCTACCAAATCCACTCACAAGGCTTTGTTCGGCCCGAGGCTATAGTAGAAGGCAATTGCCCAAGGTGTCACACAGTGGGACTAAACCCGGAACCATGTGAGTGAGAAGCAATCTTCTTACCATACAGCCACGTCTGCGCCTATATATATGCACTGCAGCCATGCTGGAGCATCACCGTGAAGGGTTTTAGTGGAACAACCTAGTACTTATTCTCTCGATTTATTTCGCCGATCCGCTAGGTTACGATGACGTAAACATACCAACACCATTTGTCAAGCGTTGGTGGGGGTCAAACACAGACACACACACAGACAGGCATAGAGATATACATATATCTATATATACGACGGACTTCTTTCAGTTTCCGTCTACCAAATCCAATGACTAAACTTTGGCCGGCCCGAGGCTAGAGTAGATGACACTTGCCCAAGGTGCCACGCTGTGGGACTGAACCCGGAAACATGTGGCTAGGAAGCAAGTTTCTTACCACGGTAGTTATCTCAAAATACGCGTTCATGAAAAAAACGTTACCTGCATTACACACACACAAACACACCCACACATACACACACACACACACACACACACACAGATGTAGTTTTTTTAAGACGTATTTTTTCTTACGCCTAGTCATATGTTCTCTCTTGAGGTTTTAAGACCAATTACTTTACTTCATAGGTAATAATTGCATATTATATGGAATTAATTCATATACGCAATGGTGGGTTACATAATTTTACTATGACAAGTTGTTAAATTATTAGTATGCTATATATAATACCAAACTTTTAAAGCAAAATAAAAAGACTGTCGCTTCAAGGTGCTATCTTGAAGATAATTTCTTTCAAGGGTATAGGTATAATGAAGGATATAAGTGTATTTTAAGTTTACAACAGAATAATCTGTCCTCGTAATGTATTGAAAATAATGTTTGTCTGGTTTTATCTGATCTCTTGTGGAATTGAAACTTTCATTATTGATGTTTTTTAAAGGAAAAAAAATGGTGTATATTACTTGTTTTTCCCAATTTAACGTATTTTGGTAGATTACGAAGATCTTAAAGATGTTTGTGTGTATCTATTGTGTAAAATACGTACGTGTTTACATATATATGCAT
>JAOPUL010004744.1:44277374-44291393 GCA_027564515.1 Octopus rubescens
TCTCTCTCCTTCTCAACTCCTCCGGTTTAGAAGCAATAATTCAGAGTAGGCCCATTCACACGGACCATCCTCGCCACGTTCACCCACCTTTCAACAAAATCACTGGGAGGCAGTACTTCCCTCTCCACCTTCCCTTTCCTTTACAAGTGGAACTTGAAAAAGTCGATGTGAGCTTGGCCGAAGAGGAAGGTATCTGTCTCCAGTCCTTTCAATCTCGTCCACTACACTACCTCCTTCACCATAGCCACCAGACAGAGGAAAACTGCCTTTCCTTCCCGGCCAAAGGAAGGCAGCGGGGCGATCTTCACAATGAACTCGGATGATAGCCAGATTCGTCCTACACGTGCCAACAGCTGTTCGACCAAGTTCCACAAGTCAGCAATATCCGGACACTGGACGAGTGCATGCAGCACGGTTTCGTCGCTCTGCGCACATTTCGGACATGTCCGTCTGACAGCACTTCCGTGCCTGTAGAGCTTGTCTCGAACCGGCAGAGGTCCCCGGTAGCACTGCCAGGCTAGGGATTTCTGAAAGTTATCCATAGGCCCAGGCCCGGAAGTCCTCCGGAATAGACCAGCTAATTGATCCCTCCCGACGCTCAGAGTTTTCCCAAGTACGTCGTCGCTCCTGCCCTCCACTAACCCCCTATAGAACTCCATTGTGGAACTTCCACCGACTGCATTGCCCTACTGGCAGAGGGCTGTGAGCACTTGCCGACACTCCAGGTGCCAAGCGCTCTTCCGCTGTCTATGCTTGATCCAGGACTGTATAATAATAAGGTACAAATAGCCACAAAACATGAGCAAAAAGGTACAAATAGCCACAAGACATGAGCAAAACAAAAAACGAAGAAGAAGAACAAATAACAAAAGCTGTAAAGAAACTAAAATGTAAATTAAAACTGGAGCAACAAAATACTATGATAAAACGATGCCAAGAAAAACCCTTCCATGGTAAATACTGGGATAAGCTAAACGGAAAAGAGATAGATAAAGTAAAATTCCAACAACGGTTGAGAAGCTCAGAACTCAAAGCAGAGACTGAAGGATTATTAATTGCAGCCAAAGGTCAAAGCCTCCCCACCAGAAGCTACCAGAACTACCATATAATGAAGAAAAATACTATACGTAATAGCAAAATAGTGGTGATAAGGAAGAAACAATAAATCATATCGTCTCTGGCTGTCCAGTCCTGGCTAAGAAGGAATATATCCGCAGACACGACAAAGTTGGGATCTATATACACTGGAAGCTATGCCAACACTATAGAATGACAACAGAAGAAAGATGGCATAGGCATACCCCAGAAAAGGTATCAGAAAATGACAAAGCAACCATACTCTGGGATATGCCAATACACACAGATAGGGAGATCAAAGCCAATAGACCAGATATAGTTGTGAGAGATCATCAAGAAAAAAATGCCTTCTCATTGAACTATCAATACCAACATATGACAATGTGTCTCTAAAAGAAACGGAAAAACTCTCAAAATACAAAATCTGGAAATAGAGATAACCCGAATGTGGAGCCTAAAAACAGAAACAATCCCTATAATAACAGGTGCATTAGGTATAATTAAAAAACATAAACAAATACATAATCAAAACACGAATATAATAATAATAATGGTTTCAGATTTAGGCACAAGGCCAGCAATTTCAGGGGTTGGGGTAAGTCGATTGCATCGACTCTAGTACTCAACTTGTACTTATTTTATCGACCCCAAAAGGATGAAAGTCAAAGCCAACCTTGATGGAATTTGAACTCAACATAAAAACGGATGAAATGCCGCTAAGCATTTTGTTCGGCATGCTAACGATTCTGCCAGCTCGCCTCCTTAATAATTATAATGGTTTCAGATTTAGGCACAAGACCAGCCATTTCGTGTGTGGGGGTTAGTTGATTACATCGACCCCAGTGTTAAACTGGTACTTATTTTATCGCCCCCGGAAGGAAGAAAGGCAAAGTCGACCCTGGTGGAATTTGAACTCAGATTGTAGAGACGGACTAAATGCTGCTAAGCATTTTGCCAGGTGTGCTAATGATCCTGTCAGCTTGCCACCTTAATAATAATAATGATAACCCTTTCTATACTAGGCACGAAGGCCTTAAATTTTTGGGGGGAGGGGAGTAGTCGATTTCATCAACTCCAGTTCGTAACTGGTACTCACTTTATCAACCCCGGAAGGATGAAAAGCAAAGTCGACCCCAGCGGCATTTGAATTCAGAACATAAACTCGGAAGAAATGCCGCTAAGCATTTTTCCCGGCGTGCTAATGATTCTGCCAGCTCGCCCAGTCAGAGTATAAGGCAATACTTACTTCAGCTAAAGTACGTGAACGGTCAGTTAATCCACCACTTGCTTGTCTGTATCGTTCTTTGATCTCAGCTAGCTGATCCTGAAGGGCACGGAATTCTGTGAGAGAATGATCCAGCTGCTTGTTTGTGTATTTCTCACGGCTACGAATTTTCTCTAGTGATCGGTCTATTTCATCTTGGAGTTCTTGTAGATAGGACTTAGTTTCTTCCATTGAGACTTCAATGCTGTTCTTGTGCTGATGCATTTGATCGACATGGAGTCGCCAATCCTGCAAAGATAATTTATAAGTTTAATGTCTTCAAAAAACTTTAACAGACATAATTTTGTACGTCCTTCATGACATTTAATTAATCCTAATCCTTCCACAAACTTCCTGGTGACAATAGGACCATTACATAATAATACCAGCTTGTGTGCGGATACAGATGGACAGGTTAGTCTCTTGCAGGAACGTTCCCAAAAGTTAGGATAGTTAGATGAACTTGCAATTTATGAACATGACAAATATTTATTTCCATTTGTTGGTAAGAATGGGTGAACAACTGAGCATATTTTAGTCTTATTTTGACCTCATCAGCAAATAATAGCTTTTAGCATATTGATACAGGTGAGATAATCTAGGATCATAACCAATGGAAATATACTGGCCTTAGATTTGTTTAAACTATGACTTCTTAAGAAAGTAAACATGAAATCAATGACGATGTTGATGATTTTTGATGATTACAACTGTATATAACATAAGGGATAAAACTGCAGCAGGGATATCACTCTCCTTCCACACACATAAATATAATTGCATAGTTCATGCATATTCTATCTTTAGGGAAAGTGTGCAATAAAATTTCAATCAAATGATTACACAATCATCTATATTTTGTCCAGGATAGTTATGATAAGAGTAGAACTGGATGAGTGATTTTGCTGAATTACAGGTTGTTGTCATTTAGCACTATGTTTGCTCTGATCAAACAGACCTCTGATCTAAGGCAATCTAATTGTGGCCATCTAGTATTACTATTTCTAGCAAATTAGCAACTATTCCGAGCCCCACTCCTCATTAGCACAGTGAATTACAAGCAGGGCTGCCTGAACAGTACCATAGGCCCCTAGGCAAAGCAATGTCCTGGGGCCCCCTATAAACACAACTTCAGCATACATAGTTTTAAATTGGGTGTCCCCAGACAGGTGCCCATGTCTTAAGATGATACTGATTACAGGTAAAATAAGGATTAAATAACTTCCTGTAATTCTCTGATAGGTGAAGACTTGGCTGTATGGTCAAGAAGTTTGCTTTGCAAACATATTGTTCTGTGTTCAATCCTACTACACAGCATCTTGGGTGAATGTCTTCTACCATGGCTTGGGTTGACCAATACCATGGGAGCAGAAGTTGGTAAACAGGATCTGTGCAGAAGCGCGCACATGCGCGTGTGTGTGTGTGTGTGTTTATATATTTCACTGAAGGATGTAAATATTAGTGAAAAATTGGTGCTCTTTGACTGAAATCTCCTGAATGCCACCATCAAAAACACAGTGAACCACTGATGGTTTGTAGGAAACCTGTAATCAATGTAATATAAAATAAAATCCCACTGCTGACTACCTTTCCCTAATCTTCAAGAAACTTTAACTAGTGACATTCACAAGTCACCTGTTTGACACACTTGAGACTTACTTCTACACTATAATCCTTGTTACTCACTCAAGTAATTGATAATGATCACCTTTGAATCAGTAAAGGGTTGATATTTTAAGGAAAAGTATGAAATCAACTGAACTGATTAAACAGTTTATTATTAATATCCTTAGAGAGGGTTTGAATTCAGAAACTAGAAGGGCAAAGCTAAACAGATACTCTATTGTATTAGTCTGCTGCTATCCTGACCTAGGGAATTAAGATCAATTTTTTTAACCTGATCCCCAAGTCAACTTAATATGATGAGAGATGTATTTGGTATTGTACCAGTTTTTACTTTAATTATCTCAGAAGGATTAGAGATAAAGAAGATTGCAACAGAATTAGAACTCAAAACATAGAAGAATAAAATTAAATACTCCATAGATATTAAATCTGTTTCAATCATTTTCCAGACTTCAAGTCAGGTAATATTAAAAGAGAAAAACAAAAAACAAAAAAAGAAAATCAATTTTATATACCTTGTTATCAGTTCTAATTAAAACTTTCAACTGTGGTGTCACTCTCTGTACTTCCAGAAGCCATTCATCAAGGTTTGTCTGTGATTCCAAGATACTATCAGGTTTATTGCTACCTTCTTTCAACTGAAAATAGAATATGATAAATAACCATTTGTACAGTTCTATTTGTTTCAGAAATTAACCTAAAAGAGACATTGTGTTCATGGCCTTTGCAAGCCCCCCAAGGGATATGAGACGTGCATGGTTAAAATTCCTATTGAACAGGTGAAAGTTAAGAACTGAAGGAAAAGCTAAAGAAGCCATTCTGAGGAAATACTAAATGTAGTAGCTAGTATGGGTCTTGGGAAAGTGGACACAGCATGGATAGCAAGAGCAGGGGACAAGTAGGGAGTGTCTGAATGGAGGTAGTACAAAATCATCTGGATCTGAAGGGTAGAGGTCACTGTAGTTGTACTAGAAAAACCAGAGAGAGGAGACAGCATATCAGTAGGCTTTCTTCAGATGCAATCTACAATGTCTTCATGTATAGCAGCAGATGTGTAAACAGTACTTCAGGGCAGGTTTTGAGCTTTATAGAGGGGGATGCGATGAGGAATGGGGTAAAGAGATAAGGCTTTTTTTCTGGTGCTGAAGAGGAAGGCCATAGTTTGTGATATGGTATATGTTATGTTGAGGATATGTGTGCAACAGAAGTCCTCAGTGAGAGTAAGGCCTAGAAGCTTTTCCTCCCATAGTATATAGTGGTGCACCTGTCTACAGCCAGTGCATTGCTTCCAGATCCAATTTCTGGAAAGATCTATAGCATATAGGATCCATTCTTTTTTTCTCAAGGTACAGCTCAGTGTGATCTGCATATTTTAATACAGTAATATGCTTAAGTTGGCATCTATTTTGCTAATATATGCAACAAACAACAGGGGGCCAAGAACAGATCCCTTTTGGATACCAGATGTCATTGCATAGGGTGTAGCTAGTCATCTTATGTAGATAAGGGTTGTGGATTGGCAAAATTGGTAGAGGATTTGACAAAATGCATAATAGTATTTGGTTGCATTCCTTTATGTTCCAAGTTTCAATCCTGTCATGGTTAACATTGCCTTTCATCTTTCTGGAGTCAATAAAGTATCGACCAAGTGCTAGGGATGGACATCACAGATTGTTTCCTTCCTCCAAAATGTGAGACACTGTGGCTATACAATGGGGTCTCTATACATGAACATAATCCATTCCAAAGCCCTGTTTGTTAACCAAATTGTTCATCACATGACTAATTGAAATACATATAAACAGGAGTAATCCATTCCAAGTTACACTCAAATTCCACATAAAGGCATGACATTATGTTTTATTTGTCCATCTTTCAATAGCAAACAGAAATAATATTTCCTATATAAAATATGAAAGTATGCAAGCCACATGAAATATGTAGATGGACATTAAAAAAGACGGCGGAATTCTGGTTTCAGCACACCATATAATCCAGAAAACTTTTGCAAATTTGTTCTACACACAAGAATTCATACGATTATGCAAAACAGATATTAAAAAAAAAAATTTTTTAAATCCTAAAATCTCCAAATTATTTGCTTAAATCCCAGCAATGGACCACCCTTCGGTGCATCATCATACCATTAAATGTATTTATGGACAGAAAGATATTGAAAAACATCAATATATGTCTCAGAGTGACAAAGAAACAAGGAAGGTATCAGATAGTCGTGGGATGTGCTAAAAACAAATCACACACAAAAAATATTTTTGCATAATTGTATGAATTTTCTGAAAATTCCAAAAAATAAAAGTTATGAGAGGTTATATGGGATGCTTAAAGCAGAATTCTGCCAACAAATCATTCATATATGTTCTCCCAGCCACTACATTTGTGTGTAGTCTACTCATAGTTTGTTGTTCAAATTTCAGCTTGTAAAGCAAATTAGCCCCCACTTACATGTGTGTGTAGTCTACTTGTGATTCGTTGATCAAATTGCAGCACATTATGCAAGGTTTTCTGAAGAAAAACTGTTATTCAATCTGTTCATTTAGAGAAGTGTCTAAATATTATTATTTATTATTATGGCCATGTTCCAACCCGAGCCGCAACAACAAAGTCCACTTACCACACCTCTCAGTTCAACATCACTACCTCAAGGTCCTGGATACATTCCAGGCCAGTGTCTGCAATCAAGTTGTCGATGTAAGTGTGACAATGTTTACATCACCATGAAGTGGTTTCCACAAGACAAATTTGGATGCTTCCACTTCAGGGTGGTGGACATAGTGACCAGATAGTCGCAGCCATCTTTGCCTGATCTTCTTGCTAACTATAAGCAAGTATCCATAAAGGCATTTGTTTGTCATATGTTGTTGCCATTTCACATTTAGGGCCATTCATAGCATCTTTGTCTATATATGAGTACCCCATTGTATTAGAAATTAATTTACAAACAAATTGAATGGAGACAATGAAGTGTAGAGAATAGTCATTAGTCTTATTGATGATAACCTCTCAGGCACATGTAGCAAAATAATATGTATCCAGTCCATGTTGTAAAGTGGTTAGCTATAAAAGGGGCATCTAGCCATAGAAACTATGCCAAAAATAACAATACACAACTAAATTTGTTGGGGCTTTTTTTTTACTGTTGGTATGTGTGTCACATAATGAAGGACTATGGCAGGTGGCAAGATGATGTGACACTTGTCCAACCCATGTTAGGATGGTAAACAGATGTATGATTATGATGATGATGATAGATTTGTTAGGAAAGACATGGCTAAGCCAAGAACCAGATACAATCTGAGTGAAGATATCCTGACAGGAGATTTGTAATGAGATTTATGTTTAACTACTGTGATTCATATTTTAATATTGATTTCATTATGACATGACAGTTAACAAGTCAACTGGTCCAAAAGCATTCCTTTTTCTTTATTTCTGCCCTGTGCTGTGTTGCATATTTGTCCATTCTTGTGATAGTTTTGTAGTGTATTTGGGATGATTCTTCTCCATTTTGGGAGAAAGGGCCACTGCGAGCACAATGTAATAGCTGATTCTGATATATATATATATATATATATATAAAGAGAGAGAGAGAGAAGAATCGACCCCAGTACTTGACTGACACCTTATTCATCGACCCTTGGGTTGATAAAACACAAAGTTGACATCAGTAGGATTTGAACTCTGAGTACAGAGGGCTGGAAAAAATCCTATGCTCTAGTGGCTCTGCCAGTTCTTGTACAGTTACTTATAAATCCCAGAGAAAAGAAAGGCACACTTGACATCGGCAGGATTTGAACATTTGCAGGGGAATATTAAATTTGAGCCTCACATTCTAGGGAGAAAAGGGTATAGATGATTATATCAACTCCCCCAATACGTCACTGGTATTTTATTTTATTGATCTTAGAAAGACAAAAGGCTTTGGTGAGATTCAAAATCAGAATGTAAAAGGAGTAACTATATACAGCAAACTATTTTGTCTGATGTCCAAATAATTCTGCCAAGCCATTGTCCTTAATTTTCATTTTAATATTACCTTTGATTCTTTGAGGGATTGTAAATGATCTAATCTCATCAGAGGTTCTTCATCAAAATCCTCGCCAGCATCAGCTTCATCCTACAAAAAATAACAAATAAGAAAAAAATAAATGTAATAAAACAAAATAAAAAATACCAAGCCAAAAATATTTTAATCATAATTTTAAAATCATTATTTCTTACATAGGTACAAGGTAAAATATTTCTAAAGGAAGGGTATAGTCAAATAAGTGATTGATCAGTGACTGTTTTTCTATGTATCAGTACAGACGAAGTTTGGCTCACATTCGGTGATAGTGGGTACCTGCTGCTGATGAAGTGCAAACATGCAGAAATCATGTGATCTAGCAGTTCCACCACTGATGCTGGACATTCTTTTGGTCTGCTACTGATATTCCAGTGCTTTTTAGCACTCTATGTCTATACGAGATGATTTCTTAGGATGAATACTGCAATATTATGGCATTCTTAAAGTATATTCACACAAATCAGGATATAAAGATTGCTATTCAGTACTAATACTACTTCCATCGCTAATAACAAATGTATACATATTTGTGAAGGAAGGATATATTTGTAAAGGGTAGGGCATTATAGTCAATTGATTAAATCTTGCCTCTATCCTCAGTACATGACTGGTATTGATTTTACTGTTATCAGAGCAGATCTTTGTTTAGATCAGTTTTTTTTTTATCTCTTCATCTTTCTCAAATTCTTTTGTATTAATTGTTTATTAAATAATACAATGATACAAATCATCATCATTTGACTGCAGTAGCTGGTAGCCATAATACCCCTTCCATCCATTGCTGCTTTCATAATCAATTATGGTCCCATGGTCAGGTGATTAACCCTGGATTAACCACTGGTGGGATTTGAACTCACTGCACAAAGAGCTGGAAGAGATTCTGCAAGGCAACTCAGCTGACGCTCTAACAATTCTGCCAATTCCCCTCCACCCACCTAAAGGTGTGGTTCTTTATTGATCCCCAAAACAAAGGCAAATTTGACAATGGTGATAAACAAACTTGGAGTTCAGAGAACTGGAACCAATACCACAAGGTTTTCTATCCATTGTTTTAAAGATTCTTTGAATTTGTTGCTAATAACATAAAAATCATACTAATCCTAGCATGTCCATAAAAGATGTTATCCCAGGACAAATACGGCAATGACGAGCCTATCAATGGCGTTTAAGCATTAAGTTATCATCCTTTAATGTCCGTTTTCCATGCTGGTATAGGTTGGACAGTTTGACTGGAGCTGGCAAGCTGGAGGGCTGTACCAGGTTCCAGTCAGTTTTGGCTTGGTTTCTATGGCTGAATGCCTTTCCTAATGCCAACCACTTTACAGTGTTTTCTGAGTGCTTTAATGTGGAACTGGCACCGGACTCTCGGCACTAGTGCTTTTTACATGGCACCATCATGATACATGGTTATTTGAATTTAATACTGCCTCATTTGTGTATATCAGATTTTTATTCAGCCAGGCAGCTATTTGAAACATCAGTGAATGTTTTATTCACTACTTCCTATATCAGAAGTGATACCAGGACTGTATTATCCATATTATCATACATTTTCCATCCTATCCCTCCCCAAATTCTTTCCTCTTCGTCCTATTCTATATAAATTGTTGATGTCATTTTTATTATTTTTATAATAATAGATATAAGTTCAAATAAGCTAATACTTAAGGAATATTTTGGGGACAAGTACTTACAACAATACCATCTTCTTCCATCTTATTAATATCCAGCTCCATATCCTCAGCCATTATAACAATTTCTTCATCTTCCTCTTCTTCAGGATAAACTGGTCTAAACAATACAAAATTATAACAAAATTCAGACTAAAATGATACTTAATCATTCCTTCATTTCAGTAAAATACATATTCTTTTTTCTTTTGCATTCAATACACACACACCTTTATTTTGATTACTTTGATTACTCCAGCACCAACCTCGCTGCTTCTGCCACAAACTACGGTGTCACAGCCTGCAACGCGGTGGAGAAGATCCGTAAATATAGGAGCTTGGCCAGCCACTATCAGTTCGTGCCGGTGGATGTCGAGATGTCTGATGTCCTCAAACCACAGCCTTCCTCCGCAAAATAGGGTCTGCTGCAGCCCGCCGAAGAAATGAGCCCCGTGAGATATAAAATAAGTGATAGAGGGGAATAATGGCAAGTGCACTGTTGTTTAGTTATATTATGGTCTACAGAAGCAGAGGCTATGGTAGTAGAGGGAGGGATAGTTAAGAGAGGAAACTACACAATATTAGGTGAGTGTTTGAAAGATGTTGATCAGTAAAAACTAACCAACTTAGTGTACAGATGTCTTTTTTTACAGTCAAAAATCTTTATATCATCATCCTCCTTTAACATCCATTTTCCATGCTGGCATGAACTGGACGGTTTGACCGGAGCTGGCCCACTGGAGGGCTGTCCCAGGCTCCAGTCTGACCTGGCTGGATGCCCTTTCCAATGCCAACCACCCCACAGTGTGTGCTGGGTGTTCTAACGTGCCATCGAGAAGGTTCCAGATGTGTTGATATTTAGTAAAAATTCTGCAGCCAATAAATCTTAAGTATTTTCCTGGTGGTGAAAAGTAAATTTAGTTCTATGAGGTCACTTGAGTATTATGTTTTTATCTGTTCATATGTAGGAGAGTACAATATTACAGGTTTATCTTTTGAGAGAATATACAGTTTGTTTTGATGCTGATGATTGAGACTATAGGATGTTTTGAAAGACTATGTATGGAAGATGAGCAAGTTAAGCTGAAAATATTTAAGTGGCACATGGAAAGAAATATTCAAGTAGCATCTCTTCAAGTTTAACTGAGATCCATAACTGTTTGATGAATTACGTATGCAGGTTATTCCAAATTATTTCACTAGCCATCTCTGTGGATTAGATATTTGAAGAAATAGCCATTGCATGTCTTAGTGAGATGGATGTGGTTGATGTTCAGCTTGAAATCTGAAGATCAATGTTTGGCAAGAAAATATGGACAAAAAGGGAATTTCAGAGGGTTGCAGTTTATGAGAGGAAGAATTAGAGTGAGGCCAAAACCAATAACAACTAGAATTAATTGTCAAAAATAAGCTTTAATAATTGTAATTTATACTATCTTGCAAAACTAATATTGTAGATACTTACTTTGACCATTTGAAATTTTGCCTCTTTAATGCTTCATCAGCCAAACGATTGAGTACATAAATACAATGTTCACCACAACCTTGTTTTAATTTTGAAGGGGCAAAGTTCAGCGTATAACCCTAAATAGAATAATATTCTATCAGAAAGGTTTGTCTGTTAAAATGAAAATGTTCTCAGTACAAATTACAGATAAAACAAATTACTATTGATTGCATTGATTGACGAATAAATATTATATATTTTGGATTGCTTTGATAACGTTGTGTTAACATATATTTTCAGATGTATTAATTTGACTGATATTTTCTGTATCTAAATATGCTGACACAACAGAAACGATCATTGTATGGTGTAATCCCTCTTACACTCTGAATTTCTTGAAATTCTTCTATACAATATTTAGATTTACTTGTCATACATGAGGAATTACCTTAGATGTTTATTCTACTTGCATTTATTGGTATCTGATTGTTGGATATAGTTAACCAAATTCATTTAACACTGAGGGCTTTATAAATTTTTTTATTCCTTTTACTTCTTATAAAATGGACGTTAAAGGATGATGATGATGACGATGATGATGATGATGATGATGACGATATACATATACAGTGACATGTTAAAAGTACCTGGTACATTAGTGGTTGGCATTAGGAATGGCATCCAGCCACAGAAACGAAGCCAAAACAGATTGGAGCCCGGTGCAGCTCTCTGGCTTACTAGTTCCAGTCAAACTGTTTAACCCATGCCAGCATGGAAAACAGGTGCTAAATGGTGATGATGAAGATATACACACACACACAAAATGTGTTCCTTCACCCCTCCTTCACTCTACCGGTCTCTCCATCTTGTGGCATACATTTAAGGGTCTTCATCAGATTTGCATGTACCATATACACTCTATTCACATTCCCTCACCCACTTGTTTAGTCTTGACTTTCATCATTCCCTCTCGCCATTTATTCATCTCCTGCCCCAATAAAATGCGCCCAGTACACTCTGTTAAGTGAAGGATGGGGTGGATCTTTTAGGAAAGTGCACCTAATAACCTTTGTACAGTCGTTGGTGTCAGGAAGGGCAACCAGCTGCAGAAACCAAGCCAAAAACAAAATATATTCTTCTAATCCATCTAATAGAGCAGTAACGACCCATCCAAACTACGCCAGCATAGAAAGATTATGTAAAATGATGGCAGCGATGATGATGATAATTACAATATCCTCATCATCATCATTTTACAATGCTTTCCATGTTGGCAGGTTATCAGAGTTTGACTCAATTCTTACTGGGAGCCATTGCCTTTGTAGATGCTGTTCTTGTGTTTCCTTTATGGCTTGGCTTCTACAGCTTCCTATCACCAAACAGGTTACAAAGAGCACAAGCTACATTTTATTGTGGTACCAGCACTCGTGTTATGTCTTTGACAACACAAGACTAAATAAAGTGTCCTCTCAGCTCTGCATTCTTCCCTTGTTCACCAAGCACTTTACAAATTGTACAGGATGCATTTTATAATGATACCAACACAAAAGGAGTTGCCTTCAACACCATAGATTAGTCACCACTCTAAGATGTGTATGCTTGTTAGAGGCAACATGACCAACAAGGTGTGGAGGAGAAAAAGGGATGACAAAAGAAGAACCAGGATGAGTGAACGAAGTGAGCTAAAATATGATGTTAGAAGCAAAAGGTATAGGGTTAGCGATTGATGACTGGCAGTACAGAAAGGGTGACGGTTCAGTGTATTGGGTACAAATAGGTCCAATACAGTTTCTTATATATATATATATATATATAAATGTAGATCTCATGGTGGGCAAGAGAGATAGAGTGATGATGGTGGTAAGGTTGAATGCAGGTGGGTCTTGTCCATCCATTGTTATAAAATGGCATGAGTGACACAGGAGTGTATGAATGTATGTGTGTGTGTGTGTGTGTGTGTGTGTGTGTGAGTGAGTGATTGAGAGAGAGAGAGAGGTTGTATAGACGAGAGAGTACAGATGTTGTAGATGCATAATTAAGGGGATAGTCTACTGGTACATAGACTAATTCACTCCACTAAAATCTATATACTTGAATTGTTTAACTTCATTGGAAATACAGAATGTGCACATGCTGGATATATAACTACAAAATCATCTTCTCCACATTTCAAGTGTTTATGCAAATGAACGACAATGACACATCTGACTAGATTTAAACAAGTTCTATCAGAACATAATTTCAATTTAATATTTAAATCATCTTAAATTTCATCACCATATGTTTTAGATCTACCAAAGAAAATTCAACTTTAATCATGAAGCAGTAATTACAAAAGCTACCTCAGCAAATTATTTTTACTCTTCATTTACATTTTAACAGTGTACAAAGAATATATTCAAAAATTCTAAACTTTAAAAAGAAAATGTGTAGGCTTACAAAATCTCGTACAACTTCCAGTATACTTGATATTGTTGCATTTGGGTCATCTTTCTACAAATAAATCAGTAGAAACAAAACTTTTCATGTAATATTTATAGAATAAAAATGAGAACACTTCAGCAAAATGAATAAATGGTTAAGAATTAATAAGAATTTTGGAAAGGATGCTGGTGAGACTTATATGACTTATCAGTATCCTCTCCAAGACATACTTTTCTTTATAAACTGTTAATCATAAATATTACTATAAAATTTCTTTACTCATTATAGGTGCAGGCGTGACTGTGTGGTAAGAAGCCTGCTTCCCAACCACATGATTCCGGGTTCAGTCTCACTGCATGACACCTTGGGCAAGTGTCTTCTACTATAGCCTCGGGCCGACCAAAGCCTTGTGAGTGGATTTGGTAGA
>JAOPUL010004744.1:44373177-44383290 GCA_027564515.1 Octopus rubescens
GATGGTTCTCAAATGATTTGCTGCAGCACACAAAGTGTATCACAAGGGGAATCTAGGTGCATTCTAGATGTTTAATAATATAATTTAAAGCTTTAAAATATCCTTACTAATGCTTGAAAATCCTGAAAAATGTTTCGTAATTTTGTTTTACACAGGTAAGTAATAGTTTTTTTCATATATATTTTGTTCTAACTTTTGAATTTTAAAGCACAGATTAAAAAAAAAAATTCCATGTAAAGTGCACCAGTAATTTTTTAATTTCCATGTGCAGTGTAATTTTCTTTGAATTTCCAGAGCGCCATAAAGTCAAAAAGATTGAGAATTACTTCACAAGACAATGAACTTCACAAGCAATTGTCACTGAGGCCAGTCCTATGGCATTTGATATTTAAGTCAATAATAGAGTATCTGATCAAGTAGACAAGTCATGGGCAATCTTTTTTGAGAAGTGGTCCACATGAAACATGGCTCATCATCTTGTGGGCCGCTCTCAGTGCTGTCTTAAGGCATAGGAACAGTGGGCAGTTGTCCAGAGGCCTTGCGGGTCTAAGAGCCTAATTCTGATTTATGTATGCTGTGGCTTGCTTTCAATAAATAAATACTATAGGGCCCTGTGCATTGATTTTCCCATGGGCCTATAATACTGTTAAAACTTCTCTGGCTGTATTACCAAAAAATTCAAGGTACTTTTTCATTAGGCATAGGTATGTCATTCAGAAAGTCCCATGGGATGCAGGTTGCTCATGGCTGAAGTAGACACTGCAGTTAGTAAACAGGCATCAAACATTTGTGTCAGTGATGGAGATGGTTAATACTATAGATATCAGGCAATTAGTTCACTAATCATTTTGCTCGGTGTACATCAGTCGTTTGATTCAGTGATGGAATATTTGAACATCTGATCAATGTCTGATCAATAAATGTCACTGTTACACTTAGTTAAACATAAATCCCATGGATTTTATTTATTTTCCAGGTGGTGAAGTGGCACAATCATGAAATACTGTGCAGTATCTATTCTGGCTCCTAGCAATCTGATTTGAAATCCCATTGAAGTCAACTTTGGCTTTCATCCTTCTGAGGTAGATAAGTAAAGTACTACTCTAGGGCAGTGGACTGGTAGAATCACAAAAGCTTTGTTTGGGATGCTTTGCAATATTTGTTCCAGGTCTTTGCATTCTGAGTTCAAATCTGGCCCTTGTCTACTTGGGTAGTAGACTTAATCCTTACTTTATTTAACACCATTGTCTGGTGTTTGGGAGCCTTTAGCAGTGGCCACTTGGTTGCAAACACTTGGGCCATCAGCCCAAGCTTCTGACTAATCTCAGAGGCACTGGTAAAAAGGTCAAAAGGTCAAAAGCTAGACTTCTTCTTGACTAAGTAATGAATAAACAAAAACAGAGAAGAAAAACATTTTCATAGAAACATAAGTTTCTTAGAAACAACTTACGTTTGTTGTCATCAGAGGAATATAAGCTATAATAGGGTATATCTGGTCCAAGGCACGCCAATATATAATATTTCCCACTTGAGCTGAATGTAGCATGAGCATATTGACAGTTCACATATTCTTCAGAACATGTCAGGCAGTTATGTGGGTATTTCACTTTGGAGTCATCTTTCACACTTATACTGGAAAAGAAATGTAAAGTAATACATATTAATTGTTAGAGCAGGATTACAATAAAGAATATATATTCAGTGTGTACTACTAACATACTTCTAGCTTCATCATCATTTTACTTCTGCTTTTCCATTTTTGCATGGGTTAGAGGGGTCTTATCTAGTACAACATCTCTTCATCTGTTATACTCCTTTGCTATGTCCTCCATGAGGCTCAACCCCTTAAGATCAGCTTTCACTATTTCATCCCATGTCTTCTTTTGCTGCTCTGCATGATCCTTTCATTTGGATTAATTGGTATTTTGTTTATCCAACTGTCATTCTCCACATGCATCACATGTTTGTACCTGTGCAATCTCTTCTCTGGCATGCATACTGCAACTGAGCTTATAGTTCCTTCAGTAATAGGGTGCAGAAAAATGTATAATGGATTTGCAAATTTGAAAGAAAGTTAGGATAAGGAAATTATTATTATTATTATTATTATTATTATTATTATGAATATTATAATTTTGGAGAATGGATTTGAAAAATCATTAAAATATCAGACAAAATCTCTTGTGGTATTTCTTTCAGGTTTTTATTTTACTTTCTGAGTTCAAATCCCCCCAAGGTCATCTTTGTCTTTCATTCCTCTGGGGTTGATAAAATAAAGCACCAATCAAGCACAGGGGTAAATTTTATATACAAAGCCCCTCCCCTTAAAATTGTTTGCCTTGTGCCTAAATTAGAAACAATTATTAAGGGCTGTGGACTGGCAGAATCATCAGGACAATGCAGTATTTCTTCCAGCTTTCTATATTCTGAGTTGAAATTCCACAGAGGAAGCTTCACCTTTAATCCTTCTGGGGTTCATAAAATAAAGTACTGGTCAAATACTAGGGTGAATGGTATTGATTAACATCCTCCTATGAAAAATTGCTAGCCTTAAACCTAAATTAGAAGCGATTATTATCATTTAACAATAAAATCACAAACATTGCTCAATTTTTAGAAATCACATTGTATTTATTGACATTCTATAAGCAGTATCTGATTTCTTCGTTTAGCAAACATTGTCTAAATAGTAGTACAGAGGCCCCCACCCCTCACTCCTAACCTCTAACATGACAAATTCTGCCATTACTCCAATTATCCCAACTCACTATTCTACACGGTAAATGCCCCTTTCCACTTCTAGGAAATTATACATTTCCAACAAACTCATCAATCCTTTATAAGCTCCATACTGCCATATGGTGGGTACCCTTAAAAGAATTAAGGAGATATAGCCAGTCAACCAAACAAACCTGTCAATCTACTGTAAGCTGTCATACATTCTACTTCACACAGTGAGCACCCTTAACAATGTTATGGTGAGATAGGAGCCATAATGGTGATCTGACTAGGTAAGCAATAACTCTGAATAAAAATTCTGTATAGGGGAGACATGAACACAATAATGACTAGAGGAGATGTAACTCCAAAAAACAATTATGCATTATGCATGGGGGTGCCTTGAACTTTGCAAGTCACAACAAAAGGTGAAAGTAACCCATTTAGGTGAGCAACAGCTATAAATAAAAATAATCAGCATAAAAAAGACAAATCTGCAAGCCACAGTGAATGCAACCTGTTTAAGAGAACAGTAAGTCTAAAAAAAACTGATAGCATAGAGGTAACACTTCAGTCCTGACAGGGAATATGGCAAGTACTGGTGGCACAATGAAATACACCCAGTTCATTCTGTAAAGTGATTGCTCATAGGAGTATCATCCAGCCAATTATGCTTTACCCAAATCATGACAGACACAAATACATTGGTAAATCCTTATTGTGTATACAGGACTAACACTTACAATATTAGTGTTGCATATGATTGTGTGGTGCTCAGGTAGGAACATCTGTCCACATGTAGGAACTCTTTGATCATCCCTAAATGATCGATACAGGAAACAAACATCAAACAACCCACCACACTAACCACTGGAAACTCCCCTCTTCCTGTCAGGGTTGCCATAATCAGTGCTGATAATGATGTAAGGTAGGTCTAGAGAAATTGTAGAGATGCTGAAGTGGAGACAGTTTCAATATATATTTCATAATTTCTGTGTTATTTACATACATATAATTTTACTTTAGTATATTAAAAATTGTTCACTTAAAAGGTAATGGTTCTATTAAAAATACCATCCAGCATTTAATTACATTCCTTTGTAGTCTAAAGTTCAGAATTCGACATGATTTCATTTTTACCTGACGACTTTCCAGGGTTAAACAAATAACTAAGTACCAGTAATATAATTTTCGATTCAATCAGTTACTCCTACTTTCCCAAAATTATAGTCTAGAGCTGATGAGCTGCTTTACTACTCCTGGTATGTTATTGACTGCAATAGAAGTGACTAGAACAAATATATGTGATATTGTGGAAGAAACACAACCAGCACCACCAACAATAACATGTACAATATGCAACTGTATTTAATTTATCAGACTTATTAATATTAACAATATTAATAAAAAGGCTCAGAATATTTTTTTGAATATCTTAAAGTTAAGGTGAATTTAGTTGGTTTTATTTTATAAATCTTGTTCAGTTAAAAAGCAGAATTAGGACTATTGGAATGTAAACTCAGAACTGAAAGGCAGTGAAATAGTTACAGTAAAATATCTCATTAAATGTTCTATATTCTCAATCATATACGCTTCTTCTTCTTCTTCTTCTTCTTCCTCTTCCTCTTCCTCCTCCTCATTTCCATACTAGCATGGGTTGGACGGGTTTTACCTAATGGCTCTTCTCCAGGCCTCTCGATCTTGTGCAAGGCCTGGTCGTAATCTCACTGATCTTTGAATTTTGTAAACATACAATGAGCACATAATTTTGCTATTCTGGTTGAAGAGAACTTTCTTATCTAGACACATGAATCCAAAAGGTGATGACAATAAAAAATAATAATACTGTCTGTAAACTACCATTTATTTATACATTGCTTTCAACACAGAATTGCTATTTGCTTACCTCCCCTTAATTGTAATTTTCTTATTCCCATTCTGCAGTTGATATAATTCAGTGGTTCTCAAACCATTTTTTCCCTATGGACCCTGTTGATTCCTATTTTACTCGGATGAACCCTCAGCACCATTCAATGCTTGAAAAGTTTTATTATATTTTTAGAATTAAATATTATTACGAATTATATTAAATAAGTGTTAAAATATTTGGTTGGTATATTGTAGAACTATAACCAATTTATTGCACAAATTTTGATGAGAAAATCTTATATGGACCCTGTTTGAGTACCACTGATGTAATTTGACATGATCTCTAAGTCATGCATTAAATTTTATCCATTCCTCACCAAAACTAATTAGAACTATGGTTGCTTAACACCCATAAATATTTAGATACCAACAAAACACCATGATGATACTAGCACAATACGATTTCATAAATATTATTTCTGCTACCTTATTTGAAATTTCACATAACATTTTGACATATCGAAAATATCTACAACATTAAGAGCCGTTTTAAGACAAAATTAAATATTTTCTAGCATCATCTCCAATGAATTTTATGAAACTGAGAATCTTGTGTTTTGAGCAAATCCTTTTCTTTTGTGGCTACCACCAGAGACAAAAACAAACTTGATAACAACACAAATACAATTTGTTCTGACTGTCACATAACAATCTACATAATCAGCTAAAGCATGGCAAAATGTGAAGTATGATCACATATTGTATATTGAAATATAGTTAATGAAGGAAGTTCTTTTGATACAAACTCAGCTGAGATTGCTCCTGGTTCAATAATATAAACTTCTCATCTTAAAGAACTAAATCAAAAACTTCCATCAAAATTTCATGTTCCAAACATCAGCTTAATAACAATAAGTTATTTTATTCAATTCTTTATTATTTTCAAAATGAATTGAAACAATGTCAGTGTATTGAACAGAAATATGGTAACAAAAAAGGGTTAAGCATTTTATTGTATATCTGTGACTTACGTCTGCAGCAGTAGAACTAGCTAGGTTTACTCAACATCATTAGTAACAGAAATTAGTGGAACACAGAAATAAAGGTTTCTAATTTAGGCACAAGGTTAGAAATTTTGAAAGGAGGGGCTTAGTCAATCACATCAACCCCAATACTTTATCAACCACAGATGAATTAAAGGCGTAGGTGATGATGGTGGAATTTGAACTCAGAAGAAATAGCCAGAAGAAATACAATGAGGCATTTTATCTAATGCTCTAACAATTTTTCTAATCTTCTGAGAAACTTATGAGTAGCTTGATCTCTTACAATAAGGAGAGTGATGTTTTTATCATGTAAACCATGCTAATGAAAAAAATAAATAAAAAATAAAAATAAAAGTAAGGCTGGGGCAGGGAGCGATCAATCAATTTAAAAAAAACCAAAAACAATGCTACTATATACAATTTAAATTGCAAAACAAGTCAAACCCACAAACCTGTAAAGATGTCTTTTTCTCGAATCACCTCCTGTCCCGATAAAATACCTGGAAAGGAAAAAAATACACATTTAATAAATTTATATTACAAAAGATGGCTTGCTAGTATAAAAATGTATGAATTTTAATTTTAAAGAAAAGTTTTAAACAAACTATGTAGTTTCAACTGCATCAAGGGAGATATGTATTTGATTTGTTAGCCACAATGAGAAAATAAGAATTTATGTATGATAACTGAGAAATACTGATGTTGAAAATTGAGATCAACATTTGATGTGAACTTTACAATGGAGTTCTTTTTAGATATATAATGAAATGAATTGGATATTGGAAATAGATACAGAGTAAGTGTTAGAGGCAGCAGTAAGTAAGTTCAGGTGAACAGGTTATTCCAATTTTTTTTTTAGTATGCAATAATATGACAGAGTGGTGCTAATGGTTTTCTGACAATATGTTCATGTCTTCTAAGTCTCCTTTGTTTGGGAATTTTTACTCTTTTATTAGTCTTAGTCATGGAACTATGATCATGCTGGGGCACCATTCCTAGGGGTGTTTAGTCAATCATATTGACTGTGGTATATATTTTAGTGATCTCAATTTATTGAATGGCTATGTTTTTGTTGTTGTAAAGGGATGCAACTCAATTCACCATTTTACACACACACACACATACAACAGCCTTCCATGCAGTTTCTGCCTATCAAATTCCACTCCTGTGGTATCAGTCAAGTTGAGCTTATAGCAGAAGACACTTGCTGAAGGTGCTATACAGTAGGAATACATTCACATGCATACGGTTACAAAGTGTACCTCTTAACCAAATACAGCCAAGCCTGCACCCTGTTATATCACTGTTATCAAGGGCTATATTTTGTATCATGAAAACCAACATATTTTTCTACACTATTTGTTTGTCTGTAAAATTATCTATTGCGAATTATATTTAGCCCAAAAATAAATGCAAATGTTTGCACCGAAAGGAATCTAGCCTGTACATACCACTAAAACTATTCATCATTCATTCATTAAAATCCTACATCTTCTTAAGTCATTCTATATTCTGGCAATAACAGTTACACCATGCTTTACTGATGAGGATGGATGAATAACATGTCACAAGTTCTCACTGGTCAATCAGAATCACTTCCTTACTGTATTTTATTTTTAATTAATTTAAATTCTGATGATGTATCACCTACCCCATTTTTTGAAAACCAGGATTAGTAATTAAAATAATGATCTTTTTCTCTTCAGCAAAAATGTCATTTTAATTAATTAAATTACTTGGCTCACTATATCTAGTACGTTAACATCTACTTTACTATATCACTGGTACTCTGTCGGTCATAACGATAAGTGTTCCATTTGATACGATCATATCAACGGAACAGCCTGGTCGTGATATTAATGTGCAAGTGGCTGATTACTCCACAGACACGTGTAAACTTAACGTAGTTATCAGGGAGATTCAGTATGACACAGAATGTGACATGGTTGGCCCTTTGAAATACAGGTACAACTCATTTTTTTGCCAGCTGAGTGGACTGGAGCAACGTAAAAATAAAGTATCTTGCTCAAGTACACAATATGCCACCGGGTATCAAACTCATGACCTTACGATAGTGATCCGAATACCCCCCAACCACTAAGCCACACGCCTGAGGTACAAAGAAAAAATTTCACATATGAATTTAGTTTTGACATGAGCCACACATGGAACTTCATATCTTATGAAATTGAAACTTAATAGATGAGATTACCAGTGTATGATAAATGTAGTATTCGTTGAATGTCATTATTTCTGAGTGTTGCATACAGAATTCTTCTTTGGTTCTGGGACCAGACTATGCATACCATACAACCAGTGGTATATTCTTTTATTCTTTTACTGTCTGCAATCATTAAACTAGAGCCATGCAGGAGCACCACCTTCAGAGTTTAAGTCGATGTATGTGAATATGTATGTGCATGCTTGTGTGTTGTGTGCGTGTGTGTGTGTGTATATATATATATATATATAGAATATAGTGGAGGGGAATATTAGAGATAATATTCAGACGAATAACAGTTAAAAATATGCCAAAAAATTACATAGAGCAATTAATCTTATAGCATAATAACAGTTATATGATAATTTGAGAGTGAAGATGGAAGAATAAGGAATTTCTTGTCAAGCAATTACATTTGATTTATTTATCCGAAAATTTGTTTCGATTTGACCAAAAAGAATGGATTAAAATAACAGCAATAATATTCATATATATATGGTTGTGTGGTGAGAAAGTCCTTGTTAGCAAAAACATGATTTCGTGTTGAATTGCACTGTGTGTAAATCTTAGCGTCGAGTTGATCAACGTGTTTTGAGTGGAATTTTCTAGATAATTATTTGACGACAAAAAACACACATCTTATATTAGTGTCATATAGGAAGTTGTTTTTCTATGAAGAGTTTCCGGCATTGCATTGTGGCTTTAAAAATATGGTAAGGAGTATATCTCGTTAATATTAATAACTATTGTTGGGTTTGAGTTATTTCCTTTATATTGGTTAAAACAATGGGTGTGGAGGACTTATAATGTGGAGGAGATTTTTAGATAAACTGTTGTGTGTTGTAATGAGCATGGAAAGTTAATGAATTGCTGTTCCGAAAGTATTAATTATTGTACTGTTATATGGTAATAATGAATTATATATTATGGTATTGAAAGTACTGACAGTATAAATGATAAAGACTGTAGAGATAGGAAATATCTCACATTGGGTTAAAACTGTGGAGGGAAATAGAGAGGAAATATGATTGCTCTTGGTAAATAGTTAAACTGTTATCTGTCCAGTCAAGTGGTGATCTGATCTGATCTGCCAGTGTATCAGTAGATAATAATTTTCTAGTGTTTCAGGGAGAGGTAGATAGATAGATAGATAGATAGATAGATAGATAGATAGATAGATAGATAGATAGATAGATAGATAGATAGATAGGTAGACAAAGATAGAGACAAAGAGACGGAGACAGAGAGAGTGAGAGAAAAGGAGAGATAAAAGAATGTAAAACAGAAATGAATTAAGAGTTACACTTTGATAGTGACAAATTCCAGGACAGACTTTAAAAGATGTTAATATAGATATTATAGTGTACCAAGAAAAATTTAAAGCAAACTCAGATATATGTAATTACGTGAAATTGATACATTCACAGCATTGAGAAGCCTTAGGATATATTGATATATACCAGAAAAATGAAAGAATAATTTAATATCGCGTTCCTTTTTGCATGGAGAATAAAAATATTATGGAGAAACATAAAATGAGTATTGTTATTACATCAACAGTCCTATATTCATTACGTGAAATCGCTGTATTAACGGACACAGCCGTACGTGCCTTGGGGTGGTTCAGTATTTTCTTTTCTTTTTCATGTATTATATCGTGTGGAAAGTACTCTACGTAAAGAGATTAGTAGTATTATTTATATGCTTATATGTACGTCCTAGATTATTTATTTATATTTGTCTACATAATGCTTTCAATAATTCCCAAGATATCTAATATAACGGAATGTGTTTCAGTTTTCATAAGCCACAGTGTGGTTATCTCTATTTTCAGATCTATATGTTTCGGTATATTTTTCTCCATTCCTGTCTGGAATATATTGCTTGCTGTTTGAATTGATTTTATCGATTAGAAGACATTTCTTTATTTGCCGTAACTTAACAAATAATATCTGAGCGATTTATCTCAACCTCCATGCCCCTGTATGGATTGCCATGGATTAAACTCTATATGGATTAACCTCCATATGGAATGGCATGTCCAATAAAATAATCACGTTGCAATTCTATAAGAACGGTGGATGTTTTCACTGTATCCTATCTGTGGCTATTTCTTAATACTGACATAATTTATATTCTATGAAAGCTCCAAATCTGCGAAACCTATATCTACACACACACACACACACACACACACACACACACACACACACACACACACACACACACACACAGGAAAAAAGGGTTTCATTACAGTTA
>JAOPUL010004744.1:44425865-44436034 GCA_027564515.1 Octopus rubescens
CATCCTTCCGGGGTCGATAAAGTGAGTACCAGTTACGAACTGGGTCGATAACATCGACTACTCCCCTCCCCCAAAATGTCGGGCCTTCGTGCCTAGTATAGAAAGGATATTAGTTTCAAATTTTGCCACAAGGCCAGCAATTTCAGGGGAGGAGTAAGTCGATTATATTCACCCCAGTGCTCAGCTGATACTTATTTTATCGACCCGAAAGGATGAAAGGGTTTACATATCAATATTATGGATAGTAGGAAGGCGCCGAGCTGGCAGAATCGTTAGCACACAGGACAAAATGATTCACGCCATTTCGTCCGTCTGTACGTTCTGTATTCAAATTCCGGTGAGGTCGAGTTTGCATTTCATACTTTCGAGTTCGTTAAAATAAGTACCAGTGGAGTACTGGAGTCGATGCAATGGACTTACCCCCTCTTCCAAACTTACTGGCCTTGTGCCCAAATTTGAAACCAATACTCTGGATACTAGGTTTAATATTCTAATTAGCTTGTATCGACCTCTGAAGTTGTTACTTAAATATTATATTCCGTAAACACGGAAAGCTAGATTTATATGTTCAGGTTAATAGTTTAATTATTTAAAGTGTTCTTAATTGTACTTCTTAGAGAACTTTCATTTATATTTATGTATATTATAATTATATTCACCAACACAATAATATGTTTCCTACACTAGAAACAAGAGAAGAGCAAAATCCTCTCATAGATTGCTCACTTTAAACAATGGTGCATTCAATAACACATATGCAATGCTAATGAATTGTTCTGAATAGATTTGATAGTTGCTCTCAAAATTTGCCATAGGTATGCCCTAATACTTCGATAATAAAACGCTTTTCAGTTGTAACCAATCCATCCTTTATTGCAAAATAGTGTACCCCCAAATGACATCCCGTCAGAAATTGCGTCCATTGTGGCTTCATAGAGATTCTGCAGCTATTTCTAGCGAGTGATGTGACCAAGTAGATGCATTTATCTGACTTTAGTTAAATCGATTTGCTGGAAAGGTAAATGAAATACGTCAAAGTTAGCTTTAAAATGCTGAACTCACATCGGCCCAAGAGTAAAACTATGTAGAAGACGCGTTTATTCAGTACAAGTTTTTGTCTAACTTCGACTGCGAAACGGTAACAATGAAAACAACTACTAAAAAGTTTGTAGAAAATTGATCGAAACTGATGTGAACAGAACTATCAGTAGGAATGTAATAAATAAAATAATCAATAAGGTTTAAATTTGAAGAATACTGTTGATATTTGATATAGACTTCAAGGAATGGAATATTGGAACTACTCCAAAAACTCTACAATGTACATTGTACTGATCTAAAAACCCAGCTCCTATACTTACATGATATGGTATTACGTAACATCTTTCCACGCTACCTCTATTCTATTATAAGGTTATATTGAGGCTATTCCAATTTCACAGCAAAAGATAAGAAAATATGTACAGCAAGAATAAAAGTAACATCAAAATCAAGATCTTTATCAACATTTGAACACCAAACACTATCATATATTAATAGCATTAATATCTGCACGATTTCACACAATGTTATTTTAGCAGTTTAATTTAAGTTCAATCGCTACCTCTCTATTTCTCTTTCACTCACCCTCCCTCTCTTTCTTTCTCTCTATTTCTCTGTCACTCCCTCTCCTTCTCTTTCTTTCTCTCTATTTCTCTGTCACTCCCTCTCGCTCTATTTCTTTCTCTCTCTCTCTCTCTTTCTCTCTCTCTCTCTCTCTCTCTCTTCTCTTATTCGACATCTTTCTAGTAATAACGAAGCATACTTTATTGCGAAATCAGTTTTAAGACGGAGTTTGATTGGGGAAGATTAAACTACTATTTACAGCTGATGGAGCAACTAACTGGACGTTTTCTCCTAATATATTTAGTAAAATACGAGAGGTGAATTAATAGGTTTACAATACTGAGCTCACAACCTCTTCTTGGAAAATCTTAAGTTTCGATAAAGTTTTGATTTAATTTTTTCTGGAGAATGGTATAAAGTAAATGTAACTGTTACGTAATTTTACATCATTCCAACGTGAGTGCTTCTATGTTGGTGCTCGATCTGCTAGAGGAAGCCGACATATCTCTCTCAAATTTATTCTACCGTCTTATCAAAACATATTGCATAGCATAGAATTTGATTCACTTAACCAGAAAAGAAAACGGAATGGACATAGCTGTAAAGCATTTCATTAGTCTGCTCGACGGAAGCTGACTCGGGGTTATACAACATTATTGCACCTCTATGTAGTAATATCTACACTAGGTAATATAACAATAAGATAGCTATTTAAATCAAAGATACGTGTTGTAACCTTGTTATGATCGATAATAACAGTGAATAGTCAGTTCTGTGTAAATCTGCTACTTATTTTCAATATCTGGTTCAAATTAGATTCTTAAATATGTATCTTGATAAGAATACACAAATACATCTTACAAATCAATTCTTATTTGAACGTAAGAATTCAGGATTATCTAATTCAATATTTCATCATCGAAATCATTTTGCCTGACTGCATGCCCGTATAAATGAGTAATTTCTTGCATAATAATTGTAGGAAATTTAACCGAATTATATTGAAATGTTTCCATATATTGCAATATGTGATACAACAAATCTTTGGGGATAAGCGTTGAGAACTATTTCAGAATCAGCTAGCGTCAGTTACATGGACAGAGATTAACATTAATGAAAAATTATAGATAGAAATATTTCGTCAACACGAAACCTTCGAAACTTGTACGGGCAAAAGCACTAGGCTTCAAAACACAGTTATACGGCCTAGAGAGCCTTCATACGAGATACTCGCCCCGTTTTATATTTTCTTTTCTCGTTAAATTGATCTACGAAGACGCATATATTTTCATTGGATGGCTTCGATTTCCGGAAGACAATAAATCACTTCAAAATGATTGCGTATTCAGCGAACATGTACCATCTTGATATAAAGAAAGGGTAAATCAGTGCGATATAACTGTAACCAAATCTGCGGTAGGAATTATACACAATTCATCCGACGAGATTTTATGATAGATGCAATCACAAAAAATACCATGTAGTGAGAGAGAAACAGTGACCTATTGATCACTAAGCCAACTTTAACCCCCGCCCCCCCCACTCCCAACAGACACACACTCAACAGAATCAGAAAAGAGTTTATCAGCAGAAGGATTAACAGCAATGAGAAACCAGATGCCAAAGAAAATAGGTTTTGGAGTAACATCTGGGATAACAGAAAGAATTATAGGAAAGATGGTGGATGGTTGATGGTTGATGGTTGATGGTTGAAGGAATCAAGATAGGAGAACAATGAATTGAAACAGAACAATATAATGACAGCAACTGAAATTGTGACTGAGCGGACAACAAAGGTTCCAAGCTGGAAATGTCCAGGCCCGTATGGAGTACAAGGTTACATTCTGAAAGATTTCTTGAAGTGGATGGTATCAGGATAAACGGTTCTTTGCCAAAGGATCTCGGTAAAAGTAATTCAGTATATAACTACCGGCCAATCTCCTGCCTACCCTTGATGTGGAAGTTAATAACAGGAGACAAGGATAATATCTAATTCTGTGTATGACTTCCTTAAATTAATGACAAGTTGGCAAGGAAACAGAGGGATGTAGGAGGAAAAGCCGTGGAACAAAAGATCGACTTCTGATAGACAGAATGGTGCTGATGAATGTAAGAAAAGACAAACTAATCTGGGGATAAAGTGGGGATTGATTATAAGAAGGCTTATGACGTGATCCCTCATTCCTGGATTTTAGAAACTCTGGAGTTGGTACAGATGTTTGACAACATTTTGAATGTTATCAGACGAATGAAGAACTGGACATTATCAATATAATTATAAAACCCAAATAAAACAATCCACAAACCCAAGACACACTCTATACAGTTAATACCCAATAATATAAACATCCCCCACAACAAGTACACTACAGGTCGGACACTCAACAGTAGAACTCGCATTATACACACAACACACAATCCAAACACTAATAGTAAGACTAAATGCAAATTCCATAACAAAACAAACTGATGTAATACAGTTCTGGAAAAAGTTTGCACTACCACCAAAGCAAAACAAAAAAAAAACAATAATACATAATGTTCCACACACCTGAGCAACATGGAGGTGTAGCAGGTAATGCAGTAGAAAAGTGCCCGAAACTATGAAATGTCGAATGATGATGATAATAATAATAATAATAATAATAATAATAATAATAATAATAATAATAATAATAATAATTATTATTATTATTATTATTATTATTTCTTTTATTTGCCACCAGGGTGAAAGATGAAGGGGACAATACAAAGCCGGACATAAAGTGTGGGGATTTACATACAATGGAGAAAAAAATATATATATATACACGGTATACAGTAGGAGAGGGAAATATACATAATATATAGTTATGAAAAAAGAAATAAGTGTGGAAAAAAAGGTCGAAAGCGTGACTCACACTGTTAGTGCTTGTGAAAGTCTTGCACAGAAGGAGTACAAGCGCAGACACGACAAGGTTGCCCAAAACCTGCACTGGCTACTATGCCGGAAGTATGGATATGAGGTCACGTGCACTTGGTACCAACATACACCGGAAAAGGTAATGGACGAAAACGGGAAAGCAAAGATCCTCTGTGACTTTGACTACGAGACAGATAAGGTGCTAGAATACCGAAGACCAGATATAGTAACTTTTAGGAGGGACAAAAAAAGTTCCTAATAATCGACGTGACAGTGCCAGGTGATCAAAATATCATATGAAAGAAAGAGAAAAGGTCGACAAATATGGAGACCTGAAGATTGAGATCAACAAGATGTGGCAGCTACGAGAGTCAAACATAAAGGTTGTCATCGGAGCATTGGGTTCAATACCACCGAATCTGAAGAAGTATCAGCGTTACTTGGAACTGCACGCATACTGCGTAAAGAACTGTCTTTCTGAGGCCCTTGTGTGACTTGACAGACAGTACAAACCTCCCGGTACACACAATATCATATACAACATCACAATATTGGGTACTGTGCGACATCTTCATAATAATAATAATAATCTTTTCAATACTGGGCACAATGCCTGAAATTTTCGGAGATGATGGGGATAGTCGATTCATTTTACCCCAGTACTCAACTGGTACTCATTCTCCGGATGGATGAAACGCAAAGTCGACTCCGGTGGCATTTCAACTCAGAACGTAGAGTCGGAAGAATTGCTGCTAAGCATTTCTCCCGGCGCGGTAACGATTCTGCCAGCTCGCCGCCTTTATAATAATAATAATAATAATAATAATAATAATAATAATAATAATAATAACACAATAATGATAATAATAGTCTATCTTATAGAATGGACTTACTTCTTAGCAAGAGTAGTGGCTGTTATATGTCAATATTTGATAAGGCAGATCAAAAATTATAACATTATCAAAATAACTTTTCTTATCTTCAAAATCAAAACAATATGATTCAACCTTTATATCATTAAAGAATAAAGCATGATTTGATTATTACAAACTTAGTGTTAGTCAGCTATATTAGTCTTTGCATTGGTTACACTTTAAATACACACCTACGCAGGCTCTGCCAGTGTCGTCCATCTTGTAACCTGCATCACAGATACAACGATATCCCATATCTAAATCTTCACACGCACCATTTTGACAGGCATCAGGGTACATAGCGCATTCATTAATACCTGTTTGAAAATAGAGAATATGTATGGTCCATTAATAAATTTTAGTTAAGATAGTGTTGATCCATTAACAAGCTAACTTCCATTGATTAAATATCTAATAAGAAATAATTATGTAGTAAGGAAGAAAATAAAAAACCAAAAAAACATTAGTTAATCCCTTATCATCACTTTTGTATCGGTTTTTTTTTTCATTCTTTCCTGGCTTGGACAGGTTTCAAATCACCTCCACTACTTTATACTGTAGACTATATTTTATTATATTACTGGAATTAAACAGTATGTTTTGTGCTTTGCATCATATTTTGTTTTTGTGGAGTTACTGCACTCCTAAACAGGTTGCCAGAAATGCAGTTCATAGAATCCATGTCTCCTTCATTTGTTCTTTATTTTGGTTGTTGAGTGGTTAGAGAATTGGATTCACAATCGTGAGGTTGTGAGTTCGATTCCCAGACCGGGTGATGCATTGTGTCCTTGAGCAAGACACTTTATTTTCACGTTGCTCCTTCTACCTGGTGTTGTGACCGATAGAAAGTATTAGCAATTGAAAGACCAGTGGGAAACATTTATTTCCCAGGTCCGATCTGACGAAAGTCGATCGTCCATTTATTTTTTTTTTTATTTTATATATATAATATTGCAGTTTACTGCTGATACTTTTTTATATCAAGGGCTTCAATAATGGGGCAGCTAATGCTTCATGTGAATTCTGTGCACTCCAGTGATTCTATTGATTTGGAAAAAAATTGCTAACGACCGAGAATTGGATGAATTACAACAACTGAAGAACTCTGTATCATCTTTAAGAATTTATCCAGTTCCTCTGCTTGCTTCCACGGAGCATAGATGGTGTGATATTTCAATGGATCATGAATAACCTTTGATACCTGCTAAACATAGACTCCCAGTTTTTTGTACTCTTCACAATTCATTTCACTGTATTGATACAATTAAAAAAAGCTCACTTTGATGCAAATATACCTAACACAACCACATCTTGACATACAATAGTAAAATGACTTATACATACACAGACACCTTCAGCACATAAAGCTATTATTATGTATAATACCACGTTTCTGTGCTATAATAGTTTATACATATATTGGACTATTTTGAATTCTGTATACATTGTGAACTCTTTTCTCTTATCGTTTATGAAAATATATTTGCTTTTGTTGGGGCTCCTACTTAATTTTGAACCATTGCTCTCAGATTTTTCCAGGCCAGGACCATGACCTACCATACTACCATAAACAGCATTGTGTTGCCATAAAATGTATTAATGTCCAAGCGAATATGGCTCAATCAATCAGCATTGACTAACTTGTTATAGTTGATGCAGTGAATTTCAAAGGAAGTGTGAATGTTTTCCTGCCAAATAACTTGATCGAAATTTCTAGAAAA
The DNA here is from genome assembly GCA_027564515.1 of Octopus rubescens. NCBI lineage: Eukaryota > Metazoa > Mollusca > Cephalopoda > Octopoda > Octopodidae > Octopus > Octopus rubescens. The sequence goes on from JAOPUL010004744.1 coordinate 44,433,008, forward strand.
CTTTTGATTATAAAAGCTGGCAAATTCAGCACCAAACCAGAGAACCACCTAACAGATCACACAGAGCTATGTTGCCCTCTTCTACTTTTCTTATTGAATATACTTGTATCATGTTCGACAAAAGGTATCGACCTTGTGTTTGTAGTGTCAAATCATGCAGATATTACTTACATGCAACAGTTCTGACTCTTTCTACATATTCTATCTTCAATAACTATGAACTACTTTCATAATATTAGAGAAAACTTCTAAATTTTATGGTCATTATCTCATGAATGTTGTTCCATTAAATCAAATGTAAATATATATAAAATGGATTAATAAAAATTTATGACTCGACTAATATTAATGTGGTCATTCTCATCTTCATACACAGTCTACCTGTGAACTACCAATGGAGAATTAATCACCAAGATCCATGCTAAGAAGGTTTCATAGTGCATGTATGTCTCCTAACAGTTTAATTCTATGAAGACTTGAGATAAATACAGACCAACTAGGCTGTGGAAGGCTACAAAAGAACATTCTAGCATTAACCCATGTAACTTACCTTCATACAACCAGTCAGGGACTCCATTGAATACTTGATTTAATATTCCATCTTCTGTTAGACGTGTTACTATACTTGAGTCATTGATATTGGATTGATAATATAAGTCATTATCTACTCCAAATACCTGAAAATATAACCAAATACTACTCAGAAAACATTTTACAATCAGAATTTAAAATTAATTGGATAGTCACCAAAATACTAGAACTAATAGAATAATTGGTGTGAATTGGATTATAAATAAACAGATGCAAGTTACCATTTTGTATAAAGAAATAGAAACTACAAAGGACCTTAATAAAATGATTGATCTATAGTTCATCTAAGGGTATTTTAATTAATATCTACAGTATCATCACTTGAAGATGCATATCTTGAAACTTTATATTATAAATAAACAATACAAAACATTGATACAAATTTTTACATTATTAATTAGTTTATCAAATATGGAAAACGGATGTTAAAGGATGATGAAGATGATGATGATGATGATGAAACCATCTGGTTTCTTTTGTTTTGGACATAATAATTATGTATGATATTGTAACACACATGGAAGACTAGTATTATTGCAGGATTCATTTATTGAGTGCCATAAGGGAGGTTGTAAATTTGCAGCAAACTGAGTTTACAAGTCAAGTTTGATTCCTAGTTATCTTTACTTCATTTGCTCTGCTAATGCTTTTGGGAAAAGCATTAACACAATAACTCCCTGTTAAATCTTACTCCATAGAGTTAATATGGCACTTTTCCATTGGATCCACAGTCTGATTCAAATTACCGGTTACAGGTGATAGATGGTATGCAACATTCCCTCTGAAAATGATGAGGAAGTTTCTAATATTGTTCTGTTAATGATGTGCCTTGATAATTAACCCTTTAGCATTCAAACTGGCCATATCAGGCCCAAATATTCTACCTGTTTTAGGTGGTTCAAACTAGCCAGATCTGGTCTCTTACAATATCATTCTAAAAATAAACAACCACGTCCTCAAAATTTCAGAGTTAGAAGATAATGCATGATTAATAGAAAACAATGTGAATAAATAACCATTACAGTTGACAGAGTAACCCAAATGCTAAAGGGTTAAAGTCAGTGAATGTTATTTTTGCCCCATTAGTAGATGTGAGCTCAGTATTAGAAGCTAATGGAATGTTCAACGATTATGTAGTGCTCTTGCATCTTAGATGAGTGTGAAATATGTCTCCCTAAGGATATATTTTCAGATGTGAAATGGACAAACTAAATATTCTACTGTACTACCAACTCATTGATCATGAGCTCAAATACATTGCAAACAATTTGGTCTGTATTTTGACAGTCCATTTTATTCTTTGTGTCTCAATCCACTTTATGTGTTGGAAATGAGTAGCAAATTCTCTAAAAATGCTACCTGTGGTAGACTGGTGTCCTATTTAGTTTTATTCACTTTCCTCCTGTGAATTCAAATCCTCTAGTGGTTTTTCAAGAAGCCACCATAAACCAGAATCTATTAATTATTTTGGCTCACAAACTTTTCCATTGGATCCAGACTCTCATTCTAATTACAGTCTGTATGTGCTGGCCAGTATTTAATGACGTGTAATGGCTGAGCTGCAACAATGCATTCTATGTTAAGTGCATCACATTCGGGCAACTGTATATTATCATCAGCTGTATATTATCCAAGCTGTATATTATCCTCAGCTACAAAGAATCCTCAGTTGAATACTTAAAAATAAAACTTTTTAGAAATATATTCTACATATAAAATAACTACTTACTATTCCATGTCCAACTGGAGTCCAGGCGACGAAAGAGAATCTGGTCATATCTTTCCTTGGCCCTCTAAATGGGGTGGTAAACCTGAAAGATACAATAATACAAATAATACAGTTACTCATTTATTAACTCAGGTTTAAGCATTTAAGCATTTTAATAAGCGTTACTTAATACCAACCATCATCACCACCACTAACAACAACGTCAGAGATGACAACAACTACAAATGTTTTAAATCTAGAATATCCCAAAATACTTTTGTTTATTTATGTTATACTTTGATACCATTCATGTTCCTTTGCAGTATTCACAGACATATGTAGGCATAGTAAGAAGTTTCCTTTCCAACCACATGGTTCTGGATTTAGTCCCACTGCTGCTGCACCTTAGGCAAGTGTCTTCTACTATAGTCCCAGGCCAACCAAAGCCTTGTGAGTGGATTTGGTAGCCAGCATCTAAAGAAACCCATCTTGTATATATATATATATTTATGTTTATCCACTGAACCAAAACAAATTTCTCCTGACAAATAAATTCCTCTGGACAATAGAAAAGGTCAGACTACCCTTTGGCCAAACTATATCTCCTGCTGTTTATTCATCATCCTGTTTCCTGCTAAATTTTGACAATTCTTCCTGCTGTTTATTCACTGAACCAAAACTAATTCTTCCTTGAATATTGAAATTTAAAATGATGGCGCGAAAATCAA
>JAOPUL010004744.1:44473998-44484551 GCA_027564515.1 Octopus rubescens
AACCGTCCAACCCATGCCAGCATGGAAAACGGATGTTAAATGATGATGATGATGATGATGATGATGATGATGATGATGACTTATATGAAGTTATACTTTAGTGGATTAAGCTTTGAGATAGCCCCTTGATGATATCTGGATTCTGAATACTATTAGGTTCAATCAGGATAAACCTAACCAATAGTCTAGTTTAATAACAGTAAACTTTTCCGGGGTTGTGAATAAAATAGTATTTTCATCATTTTGATAAACAAAAACAAACTCCCCCCAAGTCTGTATATCAGGCCATAGAATCAATTGCTGTTGTTGGTTTGAAGTATGAGTGGAATGTTAGACCAATGGCACACAGATTCTGACATAGCTAATCAAATGCTTTGAGAGATCCCATAAGCTTAGCATCTCAGATATGTCACACTTTTGGGTGGATTGCAACTATACTGCATACCCTTCGTATGCAGTTGTTGGATGTGTGTAGTGAAATATGACAGTCAGTGAGCATATAGCTGCTTTATATGATCATTATTATTGAAATGCTTTTGTACAGGGCTCAATGAAGATGAACAAGATCTCTCTCAGTGTGTTGTAATGTGGGCTCTTGGAGGAAATATTTGCCAGGCCCATTTCTCCCATTTTTCATACACACACACACTCAGAGTACATTTGATGATAGGCTTATAAAACATTTAAAATACTCAATACATCACCATCATGGTGCAAAAGAAGACCTGCCGACATAGAAGAGTCAGATAACATGTCATAGTTGCACATTCCATTTTATTTTTGACATGGCTTCTATGGTTGGATGCCAGTCCTAACACCAATCATTATACTGGATGCATTTTATCAAGGTATCAGTACTTTAGTCCTGTTCTCTCCACCCTACATTGTCTCCTTTCATTGGCCAGTCACTTTACAAAGTGTACTGGATGCATTTTGTTGCGGCTCCAGCATGAAAGGGAGAGGGGGGAAGAGGGGGTGGGGGAGAAGAGAGAAGTTGCTTATACCTTAAGAGACTAAATAATTCTCTCTATTCTAGGCTGCCCCCATTCTTTCAAGGCAAATATGATCGAAGGTCTGAATAGAGGAGAGAAAATGATGCTTATGAGGGTGAAAAAGAGAGAGTACTTGGTTGTGTGTGAAACAGTGATGGGAGAGATAGGATAATAGTGGAAGGAGTAGAGGGACAGTGACAGCTAGATGTTGATTGATTTTATGGGTATTGAATTGAAAAACTTTGATGATGAGATAAGAATAAAGCTGAGCAGTCATACGAGAGAGTGATAGACAGCAATAGAGATTGATGATGTTAAGTGAAACATGGCTAAAAGAGGTAGAGACTGAGAGGGTTGATGGTGAAAGAGAGGTGAAAGGGGAAGAGAGGCAGAGTGATAACAGGATGACAGTGCAGGAGATTAAATATAGACAGATTGAATACCATTCCTCATCATGCAAGTGGTGTACAGTGAATAAGAGAGAGGGTTACGGAGACGGCAGTAGGTGGAGACTTAACAAGAACATAATAAGTGAGTGATTCAATGATATATCATACATCCCAACCTTCACCATTTTAATAATAACCATTTTGCCATTATTGACTGGTGGGCTGGTCTTCTCTAGCACTATGTATCACCACTCATCACAGTTCTTTGTCATTTCCTTCATGAGGTTCAGATTCCTGAGACCAGTCTTCTTGACTCTGTCACATGTTTTTCTAGGGTTTTCAGTTCCATCTACTTCAAACACAATGTACTTTTCCATATATCCTCAACATGCATCACATGCCCACATCAGCACAATCTTCTCTTTTGCACACTATATCTAACTCTGCTTAAATTTAGTTTTTCTCAGCTCATTTATGTTCTATTGTTCATATATGCTAACACCCAGCAGAGTTTTTCATTTCTTTCTAATCATTGTGAATCTTCTGCATTTAAGGTACAAGTCTTTCAATCATGCAGCATCACAGTTTGTACGCAAGACATCATATAGTTTGCCCTTTACTCCGAAACAGAAACTCTTTGTTACCTAGTAGCAGAAGTTACAGTTCACTGAACTTTTCCCATCTGATTCTTACTCTGGCTACTATGCTTTTAAAACATACTATTAATTAAGTCACCTAACAAACAAATGTTATCAACTACATCTAATGATCATTTAGAGTATGTGAAGGAATTTATTTAATCTGTATACTAGATACTAAACTATTTTAGTGCATCTCTGCGTACAAAGTCTACCTTCTCTGTTGGCTAGTTTGTGATCTCACTACACCTTTTGTGTATCCATAGTTTACATAGAAGTTCACTCTATGAAATTTCTACCTACTCCTTTTCTGCATATCAAGCATAGCCATTTCCTTGATGGTAGCAGGGTTCTGTCTTTTTTCCTACTTACAAAAACTTTAGTCTTTGTTAAGTTTATTTTGAGGTTAGTCTTTGCTAAGTTTACCATAAAACGTTTTTCCTTGCTAAGATTACTAGTTCTTGCACAATCTGTTGTGGTCATATAGTTAAAATAGAGTCAATCCCAAATGTATATTTGTATTTTCTGTTTGAATATTCTCGCTCATTTTGTATGCAACAATTGGGAACTGATTTTGTTAACTTCGCATAAAGTAGAAATAATGTCTTTTCTAATGGAATAAGCATTGCAAATGAAGTGAAATAACATACAAGTAGGAATTACAGCCATAATTCGGCTGGTGATTACTTCTATAAAGGGCTCTCATTATATGAAGAAATGTAGTGGAGATGTTGGTGAGACACATAGCCAATTTGATTGTAAAATTATCACTGAAAACTTCATATTCAAGTCATATTTCGAGAGCAAGTTGGCAGAGTCATTAGAGCATTGGACAAAATACCTTGAGGTATTTGTTCTGACTTTCTGCACTCTGAGTTCAAATCCTGCCAAAGTCAACTTTGATTTTTATCCTTTGAAGGTCAATGAAATAGCACCAATCCAAAGCAGTGAATTGACAACTGTAAAAACATTGGATTGTTGCCTTGCCGTATTTTGTTCTGGTTCTTTGTATTCTGTGTTCAAATCTCACCATGGCCTACTATAGTGGTTGACTTAATCCATTGCCCAGTTTAACAACATTATGTGATACCTTGGGTGTCCTGAGAAGAGTCCACTCTGTTGTTTGAGGATACCTTCCACCCTCCTCACCCACCAATCTCGAAAGCTCTGTAATGGGTCACGAGCACTGCCTTCCTTCTTGACTTAAAAATAAAAAAAAGAACAAGTCAGCCTTTTAAAATCATCCATCACTTTCCCAGTTTCAAAGTTGAATGTGATCTTAGTGATCTTGAATAAAGTGATGAAGTTAGTATTATTTAATAGTAACTAGAAATAAATATTTAGTAAGAAAAACTGCTATTAGTCAATAACTGACATTATTTTTATTTCTCTAGAAGTAGTTTCTCAGTATTGGTAAAGTATCAATCAAAATATTTCGTTTTATTTGATTACATCTCTTTACAATCCGATTTCATATTCTGCTCTGGTTAAATTTTCATTTTCTCTTTCTGGGGTTGATAAAGTACTAGACAAAGTACTGGACTTGGTATTATTGACTACACCCATGTCACAGACCAATGAGCCAAAATAGTAAAAGAGTATGTTCAGGAGACAACTCCAGACCATTGTCACTCTTAATCTAAACTCTTCAGTACTTACCAATACACAAGTAACAAGGTACAAGCCCTTTAGCAAATAGAAAGAACAAATAAAAAAAGTGAAATTGTTACAAAATAGAATCTTTGTGTGACACAAAGGAAATAAAATAAATATACTTACAAACGTGGTATTATCCATAATAAATGTTGAATTTTTCGTAAGGCAGTCGTATTCAAATAGAGCACCATCATCATTTCTGTAAAGAAATGCATCTTCACCTGAAATAGATATATAAATACATAAAAGTTTAATTAATCAACAGAAATTCCTTACTTGGCACCATTAGCTCTTTTGTGACCATATTTCTAATGAAATACATTTACTATCAATGTGCATCAAGTATATTTTCAAAATAATCAACACTATAGGCGCAGGCGTGGCTGTGTGGTAAGGGGCTAACGTTCCAGCCACATGGTTTTGGGTTCAGTCCCATTGTATGATACCTTGGGCAAGTGTTTTCTAATATAGCCTTGGGCCAACCAAACCCTTGTAAGTGGATTTGGTAGACGGAAACTGAATGAAGCCAGTGTGTGTGTGTGTGTGTGTGTGTGTGTGTGTCTGTCCCTCACAGCTGCTTGACAACCAGTGTTGGTGTGTCTACTTAGCAGTTCAGTAAAAGAGATTGATAGAATAAGTACCAGGCTTAAAAAAAAATACTAGGGTCAATTCATTCGACTAAAAATTCTTCAAGGTGGTGCCCCAGCCTGGCCCCAGTCTAATGACTGAAACAAGTAAAAGATAAAAGATATGGAGTCAGTTAAATCATTTCTGATACACTCCAATGAAAATTCATACACATGAAGTTGTTTGAAATTTGATCCAATTCTATACAAATTTCCACCGGAGTTTATTGAAGCACATGGCTCAGTGGTTAGAGAGTTGGGCTTACAATCATGAGGTTGTGAGTTCGATTCCCAGACTGGACTGTGTTGTGTTCTTGAGCAAGACACTTTATTTCATGTTGATCCACTTCACTCAGCTGTAGAAATGAGTTGTGACATCACTGGTGCCAAGCTGTATTGGCCTTTGCCTTTCCCAACATCTGTGGCATGAAGAGGGGAGACTGGTATGCATGGGAGACTGCTGGTCTTCCACAAACAACCTTGCCCAGACTTATGTCTTGGAGGGGAATTTTCTAGGTGCAATCCCATGGTCACTCGTGACAGAGGGGGGTCTTTACCCTTTACCCTTTATCTGAAATTTAGAGAAATAGGTTTTGGACTAGGTGGAGAGATAAGTATCTAACCCTGTGACAGAGGCCTGATCAACCTAATGTTTATTTGTTTCCAACACTGGTTTCATATTTTTGCACGTTTTGAAGTAATTCTGAGACCCCAGAAACAGCTATTGGGCCTGTAACACCATACCTTCTCTCCTTAATTATTTTCTGTGTCTTTGTACATTTGCTCTGTTAATTTATAAATATCTATATATTTATGTATGAATATTCATCATCTGAATATTTTCATACAAGACAATCTCGCTAGTGTTGGTGTCACAAAAAAAAGCACTTAGTACACTCTGTAAAGTTGTTGGTGAATTGAGCAGAGATAACACAAGATTTACACAGACTTAAATCTTGCCAAAGCAAAACAACTGCTATAATGATGACACCATGAAAAATGCATTAAGAATAGTGTAAAGAGATTGGTGTTAAGAATGACATCTAACTGTTGAAATTATGTCAAAACTGAAATATTGAAGCAAGATGTGGTCCTCGTGTCTGTTGGGTTGCTCAGCCTATTACAGCATGGAGGGTGAACATAAAATACTGCTGTTATTGGTGACGATGATGATATACATATGTAAGTGTGTATAAGTGTGTGTGTGGAGGGGGTATTTCTACTTTTATTTTAATTTTATTCAGTAATATGTTGCACATAATTCAGGTCATAACACACTTTCTTTTTATCCTTAGTCTCTAGTATTGAATAAAGTACAAAAGTAAATTCAAATAAATGCTTAAATTGTTGGAACATTTATTTTAGAGGAGGATGAAAACACAAAACAAAACTGATTTTTGTTGTTTAGCCCTAGGTCAGTTCTGATCCCTCAGACCTCTCTTATCAAAGTGTTTCAGTTGCAACCATCTTTTTTTTAATTTATTTTTATTCCATCCCTGGTGCTGAATGTAGGCATAAGTTGAACAAGCTAAAAACTATGGCCTCAAAATCCATATGGACGTCAAAATAATTAAAAGACATATATGCTCTCAATTTCTGTGAGACCCTCTGGTGTAAATTTATTTTTATTGAGGGGCTTCTAAACTTTAAATAGTTTAGGACCTCACCAACCTGCAATTTCTGGCAGGTTGAACAACTTAGTAGTGGTTCCCACAAGTGTTGCTGTTGTTTAACCACAGTGCAGCTCTCTTTAAATAGATCTATAACACTGTGTAACAAAATTTTTTTTTGTCTTTGGTTAGCAAATGTTATTTCTTATTTGCTTCTATCTAGAAATCAAAGAAAATGCCTACTATTCCCTTCAAACTTTGTTTTTGTGACCTGGATAGTAACTTTTTGAAACTGACCTATTTTCCATTACATTTCAGACAGATTCAGCACTGAGTTGCTGAAATAGAAATATCATTATAGCAACAGATTTGCTTGTCAGTTGCTTGACCTTACTTGAGCAGGAGTAGTCGGGGAACATAATAGCCATGTGTTGAGAGGGATTATTTGGGGTTTTAATAAATATAACAAAAGCAAAGTTTGAAAGAAATATTAGCCATGTTTCATACTTTCTAGGGGTAAGCAAATAGGAAATAACAGTTGCTACCCAAGGACACAAATCGTGTTACACAGTGTAATTAAAGATATTTCAACCATAATCATCCCATTTTTCTTTCAGTCACAGTGTATCTAAGAATACATTATTCAATATGACCTTCCTTTTTTTTAAAAGATTGTATGGTGTGTTTTGAGGGAGAATTAACAGTTATTTCTGGCTGATTGAGTGATATGTGAAAGCTCACTCCTTGGCTTGTTATAATATTGTAATTCCTTTACAGCTTGATGTTGGATTTAGAGTCTAAATATTTAAACAATTAAGAAGGTGCTTAATTAGAGAAGGATTACTGTTGTTGTTGGTGGTGGTGTTCCAGTTGCCTTAGACATCTCTGCTTTGGTAGATCTGTGGCACACAGTATACCAATTTAAGAAATGGATGCAAAGATATAATATACTATTTAGCAATAGCAATCCAGTGTCTTTGTGGAGAGAGTTATAGGTCTCCATAATATTTATAACACAAAATATTATTTCAAAAGTAGTAGAGAGTTCCATAAACTTGTAATGATTTGTGAATAAAAGCCTTAATTAGCGACAAAGTGAGACTATAGTTAGTGGTCTTACCAGTTGGCTACAGAAAGACCAGCCCTATCACTAACTATTCAGTGCGAGGGACAGCAGAGTGTAGAGACCATGATTGTTAACACCTGCAGGTGAGAAGAAGAAGAAAATTTGGGTCCTATTATTTGAGCTGGTTGAGTACAGTCATAGAAAGTTCCTTACTGGCTTTTTTTTCTTTTTTCATTATCTTTTATCTTACTTGTTTCACTCATTTGACTGTGGTCATGCTGGGGCATCCCCTTGTAGGATTTTAGCCAAATTAATCAACCACAGGACTTTTTTTTAAGCCTGGAACTTATTCTATCAGTCTCTTTTGCCAAACTGCTAAGTTACAGGGATGTAAACACACCAACTCCAGTTGTCAAGTGGTGGTGGGGGACAAACACAAATACAAAGACACACATAGATATATACATATATATATATACGATAGGCTTCTTTCAGTTTCCGTCTACCAAATCCACTCACAAGGCTTGGGTTAACCCGAGGCTATAGTAGAAGACATTTGGCCAAGGTGCCATGCAATGGGACTGAACCTGGAACCATGTGGTTGGGAAGCAAGCTTCTTACCACACAGGCATGTCTGATTACTTTTAAAATTATTTTTTGTATTCTAAGTTCTATATGTAAATATGCTTGTGGATAGAAATGCACGCCTTAAATATGATTAATAAAAGTACTGAACTAGAATGAAAAATGCAAGTGCAGAATCCTAGAATATTCTTAAGTATTGAACCTGGGAAAGTACAGAACAAGCAGCAATTAATCCTGGAAAAATACAGGACAAGATGAAAAAAAAACTCAAGATATTGCTGCTGAAGTTAGAATTTAAAAACTAAAATAGTAATAAATGCCCTTTTATATTTTTTATTTTTACTTAAAAGTTTAAATCAAAATACTCAAGAAGCTATTTATTTTCAATTTTAGTGAAAAGATTAAGCCTACAAGTTTACACATTAAAAATCTGATATTACAAATTTTATTATTTTAAAAAAATCACATAATAGCAGTTTAAGCAAAATTGACAATTATAACTCCTAAGGTTTTTAAAAAAAGCTAGAGTGTCATTTCTACATTTTGCACTCAATTTGTTCATTAGCTTTAATTTTTAAAAATATTTTTCAAACTGTAAATAGAAAATACATTGTTATCTGATAAAGCAAACTTTGAATGAATTAATTCTTTTGTTTTTTTAATTTTTTTTTTTTTACTATTCTACATAAGTTTAATTTTATAACATAATATCTGTGATTTAAAAGTTTTTGGTAATGAGTTTTGTTAAGAAAATAAAATTTAAAAAAATAATATAATACTAAAATTAAGGCAGAAATGTTTTAGTTTAATACTAAGAATTTTTAAGTCAAAAACATTAACTTAAATTAAAAAAATTGCAATAATAAAGCAACCCCCCCCCCCAAAAAAAAAACCCCAAAGAAACAGTGCACACACAATTTGATGAATAATTTAAGAAATTAATTTAGCAATTTATAACTTCAGCAGCAATATTTTAAGTTTTCTTCTTGTCCTGTATCTTTCCAGGATTAATTGCTGCTTGTTTTGTACTTTTCCAGGTTTAATACTTAAGAATATTCTAGGATTCTGCACCAACATTTTTCATTCTAGTCCACTTTTTTTCCAGGCAATGCTTCTATTATTATAATTAATTATATTTACCTTTATAATTGAAAAAAATGATACTATTGTAAATATTTTTTAAATACAGATTTTGTTCAAACTAAGGAATTTTATTTGCACCTAAAAATAACAAAGGATTAATAGCAGCATATCTGTTACAAATAAATAATTTTTAAACAATTTTTATTATAAAATGACGTTATATTCTAATTAAATAATTAATAATTAGTGTTTTTAATGAGTTAAATTTTTTTATTTTAATAAACATTATCATCATCTACATCCTTTAACATCCGATTTCCATGCTGGCATGGGTTGGATGGTTTGAAAGGAGCTGCCTAGGCAGAAAATTGCACCAGGCTTACACTGTCTGTTTTGGCAGGGATTTTACGGCTGGGAACCCTTCCTAACACCAACCACCTTACAGAGTGGTCTGAGTGCTTTTTACATGGCACCAGCACTGGCAAGACCTGTTTTGGCATGGTTTTTACAGCTGGATGCCCTTCCAAACACCAACCACTTTACAGTGTAGATGGGATACTTTTTACATGACACCAGCACTGGCGGGATCACCAAGTAACTTGCAAGACAAAGATCCTTTGAGAGGGGGGGGCATTAAAGGAGGTGGCTTTGTGCCAGGTAATGAGAGGTTAGAGTGTAACAGAGGGATAGAAACAGGTGTCTTGCTGTGGAGGAGATGCATGGTTACCTAGTCAGGGGAAGAGAGCAAGAGAGAGAGAGAGAGAAAGAATGAGTGATCAAGAATGAGAGAGAGAGAGTGGAAGAGAGCAAGAGTGTGAGAGTACAAGAGAGGGTGGGAGAGAGATGGTTACAAAGTGCCAGGGCATACCCTCAAGGTACAGGGATCAGAATATAATGGGATAGTAGAGTATTGCCTAGGAAGTAGGGCCTTCACATGAATGCAAAGAGTGTGGGGTGGGGAATGCAGTGACTGGTGAAACCTGGGTATATACAGGAGGTGGGGGACCTTTTTTTTCCGTCACTTAAAGCCACACAACATTTTTGTAGCTTATATTTTTTGACAAGGTTTTCACTATAAGATTTTTCTCATTCTCATAGAGCTCTTTCATCTAAAGTAAATCACAAATGCAGAATAGCTGTGAAAACAGCTTAGAAGATTGGCTTAAAAAACGGGGGAAAAAAGCAAGCCATACCTCTCAAACTCCAGTTAAGCACTCTGTACCATTAAGCTAAGTGACCCATGACATCAGATACAATCTTTTATAATACTGAATATCACAAAATGACAAAAATATTTTAATTTGTTAAAATGATTATCTTTTTATTCATCACTTTATGCCACACTACTTTTATTATAGCTAATATTTTTTATGAGGTTTTCACCATAAGATTTATTTCATAGAGCTCTTTCATTTGAACTGTTGTATAATTTTCTTTAACAAAAGCTGAGATATTTTTAGTCAAAGTCAATTTTGGGGGTTACTTCGTTACTTAAAGCCAATACTTTTTAACTAGGTTTTCATCAAAAGATTCTTTTCAATGAGCACATTCTTTTAAACTCAATTAATTTATATTTTTCTTTTAAAATAACAGATATTTTGATTCAAAGTCATTTTTTCACTTCACATATTTGGACCTAACTTTTTTTAATGAACCAAATTTCAATTATTTTATCTCAAAATGTGGCTGAAGACTGCACCATCATTGCTAAAAAAAAACGCATTCAATTTGGTTGAGAACTAAATTAGGGATGAAGCCTAGAAGCACTTGCGAGTAACTAAACGTTGATCTTAAGAATATATTCATTCACCGCTGTGGGTGAATGATATATGATGATGATGATGCTCTTTATATATACCCACTCTATTGACAAATATACGAGTGCATTTTTTTCTGACTTATGGATTT
>JAOPUL010004744.1:44517417-44527498 GCA_027564515.1 Octopus rubescens
TATCTATCTATCTATCTATCTATCTATCTATCTATCTATCTATCTATCTATCTATATATATATATATTTGTAATTTAAATTTTTAAAAAATCAAACAGAATGAACGAAAAATACACACAATAGTCCAGGAATTGAACCCACAATCTAGCGATTGTGAGTGCAACGCCTTAACTACTAGGCCATGTGCTTTCACAATTGTGATATAAATTAAATAAACACGTGCTCAGGGTTGTCGAAAAATGGAATAAGCTACTTGCAACATTTGTTAACTGTGAAAACTCTGCATCCTTCAAAAATTCTACTCTACCCCAAATTCACCAAAATTACTCCTGATGTATCTGTGTATCCTTTCCTCATTATAGCTCTTTTACTATTCATTTTTCTATTTTCTTATGTTTTTTCCTGTGAGTTATGCATATATTGGGTTGTCAGACAAATTAATTTGTGTTTTCTGGGGGTTTTTGTTCAATTTATCTTATTCTTATCCAATGTATTTTGAATTAACATGAAAAATATTTTTATCATAATGTCTTAAGGTTTTTTGAAACTCTATTTTTTCTCTACATCTTCTCTGAAGTTTGAATAAATTTTATCGCTTTTCAGACACATGATGATGAAGTGCCAAGTAGGAAGAAAAAAAAAATTCTGACTGTTGGTGTTCATCCATCATAGCTTTAAAAAAACTGTCACATGTTCATCTGATTTCTTCTATTTGTTGTGATGAAACCAGAAAATTCAAATTGATTCCATGTTTGGGATAGTCCATATGGGGCTGTTGTTGAGAGTATTGCTGTTTAGCACCAGGTCAGCTCTGACTGAGCAGACCTATGAACAGATGTACTCCAGTCTTGATCATCCCATTTCTTTTTCTTCAAGTATAGTATATCTCTGACTAAACAGGTCAATATATCTTTTTAAAATGGTAAGGTATGAGGTTTGAGAAAAATTTGGTTATCATTTCTAGTAAACCAAACAACAATGCAGAACCGGAAAAGGAGGAGGGGGGTGGTAGAAAACATCTCAGTCATAGGTGCAATTTCATTTGGTTTCAAATTTGAAACTGTATATTGAAGAAATCTCTAAACTACAGCCCTCGTAACCTTTAAGACCAAACAAGTGAATTAATATAAGTTCCAAATGAGTAAATTAATAAGTTGGTTACCTATGAATTTGTTGTAAAATGAAAGATTCCTGTTTCTTAACACGATACACATACTCCCACCACAAGTTCTTACAGACTTACAATTCACCACTGGTATTTAAAGGGTTTGGGTCTTAGCAATACCGCAGTGCCATTAGCACTTTTTGTCTTACAGTCTGGCACTTCATCAAACTTAGATGTCTGTGACACTCTTTGCTGCTACTGGTACTACTACTATTACTACTACTACTACTAATGGTAATCTCTGCACAGAATTCCTATGCCTATGAAATGTTCTTATTCATCCTAACATTTGTGGTTGACTCCCAAACTGAACATAATCTAAAACAGTCTAATTTTGTTTAAACAAAAATTATAATCAATGCAGTTACATATTTATCTCATACCAGAGTTATAGTTACATGTATATGTCAATGGATGGTGGGTGTTACCATTATTGACTTGGAGAGGTAAACAGAAATGGCAGTCGAACTATTCCTGACTTTTGCAAAGACATTTATTGATATTGGTGAAGTGAACTAGGTTATCAAATATGGGTCATGGACCCAGCTAACCAACATTTACCATTTATATTGTTTAGCATTCACCTTTCACTATTCACCTGACTTCTCACAAGATATCACTTTTATAAGGAAATAGCTGTGGCATTTAGAGATATTTATGCCTTTTCCAAGAGTATTACTAATTCTAAGGAAAATGGAATAGCCACAACTTGGTATGAAAACTGGATTACAAAACATTTTTCAATAAAATTAGCTTCTATTCTGTGACATTCATAATCGGTCATATACTGCCATTATAAGTGTCTACATGTGTGAGCTTTATGTATGGGGAATTGGGGTGAAGTGTGTGTTAAACAATATAATAGGTTAGTTACATTACCATTCTGCACAATTTCACTTAAGGAGATTTTTCAAATGGCAAGGCATTGGATTATTTATATGTGAAAGTTGCCATTCATAAAAATAGGCCTTTGTGCATATGACACAAGAGACAACCATTTTAAGAAAAAGTCTTCTGTACATATTTAGGTAGTCCAATGCATACTATTTCACCAATGGTAAAACTATGCAATAATGGATGTGTACTCACTATACAATAATATTGAATTCTTTGTATTTTTTCATCACACACTGATAAACAATACAATATATATACATCTATTTAATAATAGCCAATATATATGCTGGTTGATAGGTTGATTTTTCCAGTCATGCTTTACATTGTATAGAAAGGGGTGGCGAGAAAGAAAAAAAGAGAAATGCAGAGGGAGTTAACATAAGAGCTGTAAGATGAATGCATATACTAGGCTAGGTGGCAGATATGTTACATACACAAACATAGAGAGAGAAAAAACATAAAAACTGAGAAGAGGGAGAAGAGGGAGTAAATGACAGAGTAATTTTGGGAGTTATACAAACGAGAGATTAGTTTTATTTAATTCTATTTTGAAGCAAAACATTTTTTTAAATTGATATTCATTTATCGTTTTGTATATTCACCAAGGTATTTGATAAAAGTTAAATTATAATTATTGCATGTATGCCATATTTCCTGATATTACCCATGGTGGCAAAAGTATAGTTCCAAAGTTATCTGTCATATGATGGATAACACTCTTGTATATAAATATTCCATAGATATATAAGATTACATAAAATTTGTCAGGATCTAAAAAATCCTAATTATAAACTAACAACCAACTTATTAACCATTCTAGACTCATGCAATACTCATGATCCCCTATCTCATCTTTTAAATAATATGTTGTTGTAATATCAAGTTAGAGATAGCTGAGACAGGAGAGAACCAGTAAATAAACAACTAAATTTGCAGATTTTTTAATCTATTGATTATATTCTTTTCTCTTCCAAAACTGGCTTAGTGTTTCTACTCATATATTATGTATGCATCCTATGGATGAGAATATAAATATGCAATTTACTTATAGGGATTTGTATAAGATTTGGCAATTGTATTAGAATATTAGGTGACATATAAACATGTTCTCTTAGTGGAGACATCATTTTATGATTGGCTTGGCCTGTTGCCAACTTGTTTGTTATAGTATGAGATAGAAAGACTAAGGAAAATAGATCAAAAACCTCTCAACTTTGAGCTATCAGTTTGGAACTTAGATAATTTAGTAAATGCACCCCCACCCCCATCAGAACAAATGATATTAAAAGGTTATTTATGCATTATTTCAACTGGTACACATTTGTTAACAATGTAATCAATTTCTAAACAAAAATACAATGTGGTTTTCAGCAAGAATTTAACCATTCAACAACAGAAATGGATGGAAAATGATCTCTTTATGACTTATAGGTTGTAAGGCAGCATTCATAATCTTTTCAGGATTCCAAGATTGGTAGAGGGAGAATGAGGAAGAAAAAGGAAAACTCTACTAATTGATTAGCCTCAGACTGGAGACCTGGTAACAGGGTCAGACAGTGGTGTTAAACTGGGCAACAAAAGTCTACAGACTATTAGGGAATCTATTTCTTTTTTGCATTTGAATTTAGTAAAGAAATTACTTTCTACTTAACTGAGACTTTATCTCATTGATGTATGTGACTCAAAATTCACTCCATGTTTCTTTTCATGTATAGCATGTTCATGCATATACCAAGCTATATTGCTTATATTTAAAATCAAAGCTATAACTCTATAATTTATTAATTTCATAAAATCATATTGATTGGAAACTCCACTAATTTTTCATTAGTTATACAACTGTTGTTCAGTATTATAATGGTCTGGGTATTTGCATAAGCTGATGGATCAAATATCTATTTCTAAATACAAACATTCCAAGTTGAATTCTGTCTCTCTAGCTTATAGAGAATATCGGTATCAAATCCCTGTAAATCAATGGCATCCATGCATCATATATGATAACACATTCCCAGTTTTTTTTTCAATCACCAAAGTAACTTGGGACTAAATGAAAGAAAGCTTTATGTTACTCAGAACATATGAAACAAGGACTAACTAAAGGTCTTAAAAACAAGCATGGATGTTTAGGATAAAATTTATGAAAATACTTTGGACAAGCAAAGGGTTAAAATTAATTTAGAATTTAGAAATATATTTTTGATGCAGTAAAATAATCTGGATAATAAAGATCCATGTAAAAGAAAACAACATATGGCATAAATAACTGCAATACTGAGTTTCAAACTTGTTTTGTCTCATCAACATATATCCTTTCTCCTTGCATAAATTCTGTAACTCACCAATATTTTTTATCTGGTGGTGTTAAGTTTAACAATATCCCCTATCATGATCCCCTATCTCATATTTTAAATATTATGTTGTTGTATATTGTAATATCAAGTTAGAGATATCTGAGACAGGAGAGAACCAGTAAATAAACAACTAAATTTGCAGATTTTTTATTCAATGCATTATATTCTCTTCTAGGTAATATTTTAAAAAAAAAAAAAAAAAAAAAAAAAATTTATTGTGACTTCAATGTTCCAATGTCACACATTTCAGAGTTTAAGCACCTTTAGTGCTTTATAAATGTTATTGTTTATTAAAAGACAAAATATTGTAAAAAAGATATGGAAACTTACACGGAGTCGCAAGAATCATAGCAGTCACAATAAGAGCACATACAATGAGGATAACAAGAAGTGCGATCCCAATTCCACGCCAGTTCCGCTGATTCTGGGCATCTCCAACCAGTTCCTGAGGGTAAAAGAAAACAGTAGCTATAGAAATTGGGACAAGCAATAATAATAGAAATAACATTAACAATAGAAGGAAGACGTGTGGTGTTTACAGAAGATAGGTTTACGTTTATGTTTAGTAGTAGTAGTAGTAGTAGTAGTAGTAGTAGTGGCGGCGGTGGTGGTGGTGCAAGTGCCCATTTAGCCTCATTCCAGACTTGATCAGGCAAACCTATGATTACAGGTACTCCAGCTATTGACCATCTTGACTTTACGTTTTACCAGGGATTACATCGTTCAATATACCCTTCCATATTTAAACTGTGGGGTGTGAGTTGAGAGATATTTGGCTGCTATTACTAGCAGATCAAGTGACTGCATTGAGCATGGGTGAAATGCAAATCTATAACAACAACCTGTAGGAGTACATTTATGTCAAGAAAAAACAATGGATCCTTATGTTTACAAATTCATATGTATGAAATTTATATATTATTTAGGCTTAAGGCTTGACCTTACTTTCTTCACAAAGGATTTTTGAAACTTCATGTATGGGAAAAGGTGTTCCCTTCTGGTGTAGGATCTCCTTATTAACTAATAGTAGCAACCAGATTAAGCAGAAGCAGCAGTAGTGCTCATTGTAGCAATAGTAGAGTAGGGGCAATTGTAATAGTCGTAGTGGTAGTATTAGCATAGCTAAATGGTTAAGAATTTAGCCTTGCAATCACAAGTTTCTGGGTTCAATCTCACTGTGTGGCATCTTGGACAAGTGTCTTTTATTATAGATTTAGGTCTGTCCAATTCTTGTGAGTGAAATTGAGAACTTAGAAGCTGTGCAGAAGCACACAAGATTGGTTGTACATGTAATTCAAAGGTCAACTCGCTGATTTTGATTGAGTATTATGTTAAAAGGTACACATGTCTGTGGACTACTCATTAATTTAATGTGTGGGTTGATTGAAAAACACTCTGTCAAAACCCACTGGAGACCCATTAACTACTACTACTACTACATGTAGTATTAGTATTAGTAGTAGTAGTAGTAGTAGTAGTAGTAGTAGTAATCCTTTCTACAATAAGTAAGGCCTGAAATTTAGTGGGGAGGAGGGGGGGGGGTAATTCGATTTCATCGATCCCAGTATGCAACTGGTACTTATTTCATTGACTCTGAAAGGATGAAAGGCAAAGTCAACCTCGGCAGAATTTGAACTCAGAACATAAAAACAGATGAAATGCTATAAGCATTTTGTCCAGCATGCTAACGATTCTGCCAGCTCACTGCTTTAGTAGTAGTAGTAGTAGTAGTAGTAGTAGTAGTAGTAGTAGTAGTCACAGCAGCAATAGTAGAAGTTGGAATACCAGAAACAGTAGTATTAGTAATGGTATAACAAAAATAGTAATTGTAGTATCAACAGCAGCAGCAAGGCTAATAGTAATTAATAATCATTAGTAGTAATAATAATAAAGTTTCCTTATTAGTCACAAGGGTATTGGAAAATGACACTGCACTAAAAGTGACATGACACAAAACAGGAGTTTTATGTTCTCAAGAATATCAAATATACATCC
The DNA here is from genome assembly GCA_027564515.1 of Octopus rubescens. Lineage (NCBI taxonomy): Eukaryota > Metazoa > Mollusca > Cephalopoda > Octopoda > Octopodidae > Octopus > Octopus rubescens. Next base: position 44,523,829 of record JAOPUL010004744.1, read on the forward strand.
AAAACCATTTTTTTTTTTTAAAGCATATAAAATAAATAATATGGTATTATTAGGTGTGGAACCAACAGAAGCAGTAGTAGCAAACAATTAGGCATAAACTGTTGTAAATGTATTAATGAAGACAAAGAAAAAAGAATTTTCAGATTAAAACATCATGAGGAAGGAAGTTGAAGAATTATCAAACTACAAGGATCTTGAAATGGAAATAAGCAGGATATGGGGTGGGGTGGGTATGAAAGTGGAAAACAAAAACTAGTACCAATAATAATTGGAGCTCTAGGCATGGTGAAGAAGAATGTGAACAAAAACATAAAAATCATATCAAGGCTCACGACTCTACAGAATGTAAAAAAGAAAAAGAAAAAAAAAAGGCTGTGTTTGCCACAGTTCCCATCCTATGCAAGACATTTTCTATTCAGTAGCACAATTCACAAAGTATACTTTCTGCACAACTTGCTGAACACATACTCCACACATGTATAAAATAAAAATACATAACACATACATAACACAATCACCATCTAATAATGGTTTCTGATTTAGGCACAAGGCCAGCCATTTCGCTGGAGGGGTGTAATGGATTACATCAACCCCAGTTTTAAACTGGTACTTATTTTTATCGACCCCGGAAGGATGAAAGGCAAAGTCGACCCCGGCGGCATCAATCACCATCTAATAATACAACACAATCCACAGAGTTTATACTCTAGATACACATTGGTTCATATGATCCTTAGAGGTCCATATAGCCCTTGGTCCATATAAGATTTTGTTGTTAAATTTATGTGCAATAACTGGTTATTACTTCTACAATATACATAAGTTTTTATACAATTCCTAATATTTAATTATAAAAATATAATAATAGGATCTTTTAAACATTGAATGGTCATGATGGTCCTACCATGTAAAATAGGAATCAAAAGGGGTAAAAAATGGTTGAGTACCACTGCTCTAGATAACCACAATCCAATAATATAACATAACCCACACTACACATGCTCCATCCCTGGTCTCCAAAAAACAGGGCTGTGGACCAGTGTACTGGGTTTTGGATCATTTGGCACGGAGCTGCACAGAAAGAGTAAGTTTTAAAACTTTATTTCTATTTTGTTAACTATAAGCTCAGGCGTGGCTGTGTAGTAAGGAGTTTACTTCCTAGCTACATGGTTCCGGGGTTAATCTCACTGCGTGGCACCTTGGGTAAGTGTTTTCTGCTATAGCCGTGGGCCATTTAAAGCCTTGTGAGTAGATTTGGTAGATGGAAACTGAAAGAAGTCCATTGTATATATATGTGTGTGTGTGTCTGTCCCTCACAACCATTTGACAACTGGTGTTGGTGTGTTTATGTCCCTGTAACTTAGCGATTCAGCAAAAGAGATCAACAGAATAAATACTAGGCTTTAAAAAATAAGTCCTGGGGTTGATTCGTTTAACTAAAATTCTTCAAGGCGGTGTTCCAGCATGGCCACAGTCTAATGGTGATTTTACATTATATATGTATTATATACATAATATATAGAGATAAGAATCTAATTATATATCATGCACCTTATTGTGTTTTGCTATGCAGATGATCCCCTGGTCTGTAGAAAATTGTCTTGCAGGAAATGAGTCTGTGGTGCAAAAAAAAAATGAGAAAAGGTTGGGGACCACAGCTCTACACAATCACCATACACAATCCTCTCATTGTACACTCTTCACAATAACTACCCAATAATATATATATAACAAATACACACTGCATATACTCTAAATAATTACCAGCTACTATAACATAGCCCACACAACATCTAATCTGTGCAATCACCACACAACAATATAGCACAATACACACTTGACACAATCACCATCCAATTCACCACTTTTGGGCCATATGGCCCAACTTGTGTACCATTGATCTACACAACAAACAGATGAAACACTAAAGTTACACACCAGAAACAATTTAAGCAAAACAGATGTAGCATAGAAACACAAATCTTTATCCTCCAAAATACAATGCTGCACACACCTCAGGCACATAGCAAGGAGTGCACCAAGTGGTGCAATAGAAACTCTTATAGGACTATTGAAAACATGATAATTATAATAATAATATATATAAGCGACAGAGGCAGTATTAATACTGAGAGGTAATATTTATCCCCACTTAAATGTGGATGTTCTGTTAAAACAAATTATACTGTGGTAGATACTATGAGAGAAACTCTCATATTGGCTTTTGGTGCAAAATGCACTCTTGTTTATATCGCTAGCGGGGAGATAACTCCCCATCACCTCCAGTGTTGAGGCCACCAGACCACATGATTTCAACTTTTCTTTATCTCCTCGCATTTTGCACCAAAAACCAATATGATAGTTTCTCTCGTGGTTTCTATCGCAGTATATTTTGTTCTAACAGAACATCCATGTTTAAGTAGGGATAAATATAATAATAATGTATTTTATTATCACATGAGTAATGAATAGGGGACATTAGAAGGATAAAAACATGAAAACAGTAGCAGGGAAGGAAGTAGAGTTGCAATAACAATTGCAATAATAAAGTTTAATATTTAATCTCCAACTAAATGTGATTAATGCTATTCAGTGTAATTACATCAAAGTAAAGTAACATATCTCAGAGATTTTTTACACAAAAAGATAAGGATAATGTGTTGTGGAATGATGGACACGTGATGTTACCTTGGTAATAAATAAGGGGAATGAAAGTAGTAATGATAATGATGATGAAGATAATGGTAGCAAATAAAAATAACAATGATATTTTCTTTATTAGCTAAAAGGGCCCATAATATTAATGTTCAATACAAAGAAGAAATAGTGAATTTATTGATGGATCTGCAGAAGATATTGATGATGATGATGATGAAGACGATGATGATGATAATGTTGATGACAATGAAGGTGATGATAATGATGATAATAATGATAAACAATGATGATATGTATGGTGGTGCTGCTGAGTATGATGGCAATAATGGCAATGATTGGTATTGTTGATCAGAATTACTGCTGACTGCAAAGAGTTTGTGGCCTAGAACCCTATATTGAAATACTTCTTGTCTGTGGTGACTCACAAATCAGGAATGTTGTCCATAGAATGGACCTTTAGAAATTGAACTTAATAGCCAAAAAATTATGACTGGAGCTTTACTGGTTTATTTATTTATTTATTATGATTTTCTTATTAGCTGGTATTGATAACCTTTTTGATTTGAACTGATTTTCAAGATATAGAGCAAGCAGCGCCCCCTGGTTCAGTAAAAATAAATAAATATATAAATAAACAAATGAAAAATAAAACAAAAAAAGGGATGAGATGAGAATTTGTAAGAAGATTTCACTGTTAAATTAACAGTTTGGCTGATTTACAAATAATTTCAACCACTGACATATTGTGTATGCTCATGCTGCTGCTGCTGCTGTTGTTGTTGTTGTTGGTGGTGGTGGTGGTGGGAGGTATTGGTTTTGTTGTGGTTGTTGTTTTGACACTTTTTTTTTTCTGAAGCTACAACTGATGTTGATGATGATTACGAAAGTGTTTGCGGTGATGATGATGATGATGATGATGACGATGACGATGGTGGTGGTGGTGGTGGTGATGCACCAACTTTTTTTCAACGTTGACAAGTGGCGCCATCAGCAGCGAGACATGACAAACACG
>JAOPUL010004744.1:45203898-45215593 GCA_027564515.1 Octopus rubescens
TTTCATTACTTTAGTTAATTAATTATTAGATGTAGGATCAATTACACCATTCAAATGTATATGCTAATCTAATTTATTAAATATCTGTGTTTTAAAGTTTATCTATCAAAATAGTTTAATAGTCTAATCGAATCACAGTTTAATACAGTTTAATACAGATAATTTGAAAGTTCTGGTTCACCAGATATAATGGAGTTGTACAAGAGATTTAGCTTTGTAGATATAAATATAAGCTGAATATCTTTCCATCTGTTTCCCGGGCACACGTTTTGTCAAATGGTAAAACAAAGTATTAATTGAAAGATGAAGGCTAACTTGTATGATAATTAAGTTTGTCAATAACCGTGTAGTCTCACGGTGGCTGTAAATCGAAAGCTGGCCTATTATTGATTTTGATGATATCTGTCGATGAGTATTAGCTAACTAATTGGTGTCTGAGGCACTTATTTTCAGGTTTATATTTTCAAAATGACGCTGTTTATACCTCACGATATTTACATATTTACTTACTGAAATCTGTTGCCGCTTAATATTTTCCACAGTAAGGCTTAATGTATTATTTTTTACATTTAAACAACTATATACGTAATAAAATTTAAACACATGAATGTAAAAATGTGTAATATGTTTCCACCGATCGATATCATATTATATAACCATTTCATCATTGATTATCTGGTGGTACGGAATAATAGTTATGACGTTAAAATGCAGTATTCTGACATCTAGAAGATATATTTAGATGAACATTAATCTACGATAAATAAAGTTAATTTTCTGGGATAGGTATAATTTATAATTAATGATGGACATAATATAGCTAAAGAAAAGTCTAGGAAAATGCGAGATCACAAACTGGTTTTGATTGAAAGCTGAGACTAGATCTCTTTATGCATAGCTGGTTTTACATTGGGAAGAATTCAACGCTGCAACAAGGTATTTTTTATCCCGTAGAATGCAAAACATTTTTTTAAACTAAAAAAAAAAACATATATATATTATAACGTCTATTAATATATTGTTGCCATAGAAATATTTTGCCTTAGATGATATATTAATCAAATAATGAATTGAATAATATAGATAATGCTTGTCGAGTATGTTTCAGTTACGTTTATTCTTAAATATTTCTAACATTATGAGAATTTAGCAATTGTAAAACACACTTTGATCATTTTCTAAATCCTGTCATTAGTTAATATAAAACAAGATGCTAAAACCATCAAATACGCCTTCACATTTAAGCATATATATTAATTAGTTTAGAGCGGAAAAACGTGGTTATTTATTAAATTTCAAACGTATAATTTTACACCGCTGACTGGAATTAAAAGGAAGTAGATCTGCTGATATTTTAAAACCTAGCTTATGTCTTCTATATAACACTAGCATGTGATAAAATGTGGGTGGATTCATTTTCTCAGATATGGCAGATATAGCTACAAATCTTACTTCTTTGCCTCCGAATGTCTTTGCACTTCCATTCAAGTTCAATATACAGACACATATTCAAGACACAGACAAAGCTTTAATTAAATTTTACCCAGTGTCTTGCTAAATTGGGTTAAAAAGTAGTTAAACATGTCTGATAACGTTTTGCTAATTGGATATATTTGATGAAAATTATCTTTTTAAAATTGAACAAATTAAAATCAATTAAGTTGTATGTATTTCTGTTATTACATTTTCCTATTATTTAATACGGTAATTAACAAATTGCTATCATTTGTATAGTTCTCTCTTAATCATAGATTAACTGTAAAGCAGATTGTTTCACTCATGTAATTCCAATTGCGTTCAGTGCAGTAAAATATTTATAAGATATATTTACTTTAGATGCATGTTAGTTAAAAAAAAATCAGAATATATACGATAACAAGAATAATAATATGCAGTGGTATAAGTTAACAAGTGTTAGTCCAATACATTTAATAATTCTAAAAGCGTTAGAGAAGTATGCAAAATATTAAAGAGAATGTATACCAGAAGAGGATCAGTCAATTTCTCTTTTCTGAGTGTAATCAAAATCTAATGTGGTGTACTTTCAAGTTATACTACACTATACGCTTTACCTGTGTATATTTATACAAGCAATGTGCCATTTTTGTATCTGAAGGCTATAATCAATTAGATCAACCTGCTAAGGTACCGGCGTTAAATATATTGGCCCATATATGAAAGTTAAAGCAAAAGTTTAATTTGATGAGAATTAAACAAGAACTTAAGAAGGGCTGAAACTAAATACTACTCTGATCATCTGTTGTTTTAGCCAACTCCGCCGTCCTGAGAATTACTAATGAGAATTACTATCGAAAGGTAGAAATTTGATGTTGTGGCGCTTATATTCCCTTCACAACGTAATATAAATTAATTGATTCTGAAATGCAAATTATACCTGGACAGAAGAGTTGATTCCCCAAGAGCTTAACACTAAACTGCAGGATTTATTTAATTCCTTTCAGCATCTTTATATTCTTCTTTCTTGATATTTTTAAAAAACTAATTTATAATCTTACCTTAAACGACTGCAAAGCTATGTCAAGTCTAAATTATAACTTCGATAAAACTAAACCATAAATTGCATCGATTAAACCAATTCTCTCACTAAGTCTGGCTTTTCTTACAATAGTGTGTTATATAATATTATTTGTGTTTTTACGCAGACGCTACGGATATATTTCTTGCCATATTATTATTTCCAGTTTTGTTTTATCATTATTCTTAGAAAAAATGGGTTAAGACATTACAAAAGCATCAAAAGGATACTAATAAGAATCTTAAATCACTGTGTGTTATTTAACTGTTAATCCATGGTGTTGATTAATTTCATTCTATCAATTGTATAATTTATTCTCACTTCATATTAGAAGTAAAAGAAAACAGCTCACAACATAAACTCTGTAATGATATTTAAACAAGATATATCCTTTCTTTGTGTACTTTATTTCAATTTTCAGTTCAAACAAATATAGCTTAATCTATTATATCAATGATAATGAACCGAGTGTCGCACTGACTAAGTTTATATGTCTCTAATTATCACGAATAAAACATAATTTATATTGGTTTCAAGTTCGGAAATTTCGTGGGAGTGTGTAAGTCGATTACATTGACGCCAGTGCTCAAGTGGAACTTATTTTATCAACCCGAACGGCTGAAAAGCAAAGTGGACCTCGACGGAATTTGAGCTCAGAACAAAGACGGACGAAATACCGTTAGGTAATTTCCCTGGCGTGTTAAGGATTCTGCCAGCTCGGCTCCCTGAAATATATATTTAATATATTTACAACGAAAAAAGTCGGTGAGCTGGTAGAATCGTTAGCATGCCGGGCAAAATGCTTAGCAGTATTTCACCCGTCTTTTATGTTCTGAGTTCAAATTCAGCCGAGGTTGATTAGCCTTTCATCTTTTCGGGGTCAATAAAATAAGTACCAATTGAGCACTAGAATCGATGTAATCTACTTTCCCACCTCTTCCTAAATTGCTGGCTTTGTGCCAAAATCTGAAACCAATATATTTACAATGACATATATATCGGCGACCGCCTTATTTGCCTTAAGATTAATATTCATTGGCGAAAATATTTGTCAAATTTCTGTAGTTGTTTAGTTTAACAGGATTTTGCAGATAACCTTTTTAATATTTTATACAAACTAAAGAACGCGATTTTAACTAGGTATAACAATTGTAGAAAGTAATAGCCTAAGACTAAATTTATATGTATATCTTTTATTAAAGAAGAATAAACTTTCATTGATTGACTTATATTAGTCAGATAAAGGTAATAAAGTTGCTGAACACATTGAAACAAAAATTGCCTTATTTCTCTGGGGTGTATAAATATAGGGCCTGTAATATACCTTCCTAAAAAACGAAACAACGAGACAGTCATTTTGTGGTCACTACATCTGCTAGAAGAAGTATCCTAATCCCCCTGACATCGCTCTCTGCTGTCGGAAAATAAATGAACGAGATAATGTAATCTGAATGAAGTGATAAGTACTACAGGAATGCTATTGGACCCAAGTCTGCTCGATTAGGACTGGCCTAGAACTAAGCAATAGCAGCTCTTAAAAGCTATTCTTATTTTTTCCTGAACGAAAGGTGGTGAGCTAACACAATCGTTAGAACATTTTATGTGGCTCTTTATGTGTGGAGTTCAATTTTCACTAAAGCCGACTTTCATTCCTTCCCGGATCGATAAACTAAGTAAAAATCGAACACTGGAATCGACTATCCCACTCGCCCCAAATGTTGGGTTTTCTGCCTATAGTAGAAAGAAATATTTAGTAAATTAACAAATACGTCTATTATCAGTGATTATTTAACGTCTACCAAAATGCAACTTCAAATGTAAGACTACTGAAGAAGTAGCTTGTTGTATCAAATCAATGGGTGTTCATTGACTCTGCACATTTTCATTCATCCCTTATCATAGACAAGCGAACCGGTGAATCGATCGTTTGTCATGAAAATGTGATTTAATTGTTAGATTTAGTTTCTAATAGATCCAAGAGTAAAATTATGCTCAATGTCTTCAGAAATACAAACATATTTCGTATTAAATTTTAATTATATAACACCATTTGTAATCGTTACTAGCAGATATTGGTCATATAAAACTGCTACAAATATTTCTGATTTTTATAGCAAACTATAAACGTATATATATATATATATATATATATATATATTCCTTTCATCTTTATTTTATAGCTTTCTTTTATAAGGAAAACAACTAGAAGTTACAATTTTAACCGACGTTCGTTCAATTTATATTCAAATGTATCAGTCTTTTCTGTCTTTTCTGTAGTTGGACGTGTATATCTACATTTCAATTACACAAACGGAATATTATAACTGCGTTCATGAAATCTGATTGTATTTTTTATATTTATAATAAAAGCGTTTCATTATTTGCTGCGCCAATACTTATAAAACATATTGGTGGTTTAACATTAAATATAAGTTTATTTCTTATAGTGGCTTCTGATCCTATTTAATGCTTATATTTTCTTAATGCGTTTAAGTTCACAATGATAGTCATTGTACTAAAACTAATGCTGACGAAGTACGTATTTCTTCGGAAAGCATTGATATTATATATCCAGTTCTACTGCCATCTGCGTAAAGCTGAGGAGTAAAAATGAGCTGGCTTATGTTAGGAAATTGCAGAAGACGTAAATATTCAATGATAAGATATCCGTTTTATTGTTAAGATACCCAAAGCTTAGAGATTTAAAAACAATTCTGATATTTCTAGTGCGAAGTGTTATAATTCTCTGTTGTCATCTTACAGCATTTATACACTAAAGCCAATATATTTTCAACGTAGTAAAGTATCTGACTGTATGGTTTAACAAACTCCGATTCATAATATAATAATGAATGACACCGTATAACAAATGTTTTCTTTTCTTTGGTCAGTAAGTGTTATTTCCTATTTACTTCTATCTAGAAATCAATGGAAATGACTATTATTCCCTTCAAACTTTGCTTTTGTGAGCTGGTCATCAATGTTTTGAAACTAACTTTTTTTCCATTATATTTCAGACAGATTCAGCATTGAGTTGCTGAAGCAAAATTTTCTAGAACTTTCTAGAAGTTTCTAAAAGTTTCAAGAATTTCTAGAACGTTCTGGCAACACAGATGGCAGTATAAATACAGGGATCGAAAGATCAACAGTTCAGCTTACTTCTAACGTCCAAGTGTAGACACGTTTGAGGAAAGCAAAGTTTGAAGGAAATATTAGCCATTATTCATCCTTTCTAGGGGTAAGCAAATAGAAAATAACCCAAGGACATAAATCGTGTTACACAGTGTAATTAAATATGGTATTGTTTTATCGAATTTAAAAATTATAACACATAAGGTGTTAACGAATGACTTAGTATTAATATGGCCTTGTCGCTGTATAATCTGAAGCAATATCTTATCGAGTAGCTTATTTACAACATTGTACTTAAGTTAGTTCGCATTGATTAACTTTGTTGATTAAATTTGTTGATACAACCCATGGTGTTTATGTTGCACAACTTTGCTTTCCATCCGTTCGGGGTCATATAAAATAAGTACCGGTTGAACACTGAAGTAGATTAATGGACCCCTCCACCCAACAAAAAAAAGAAAGAAATGTTAGACCTTGTGCCTATATAAGAAAGAATTATTATTATTGTTGTTGTTGTTGTTGTTGTTGTTGTTATTATTATTGTTATGCTGTTATTATTATTGAGACGGCGGTCTAGAAGCAAAGTGGATGATGATAGTCTACATGGAGTTCTAAGTTCAAAAGTTGCGGTCGTACATCTAACTGTACACACAAGATATGCTATATACTATACACTATACAGTGTATATCTGTATGTATGTATGTATGTATGTATGTATGTATGTATGTATGTGTGTATCGTCGTCGGCAAGGACTAATTTCCGAGTATTCAGTACATTTCAGTTCGGAGGTGGTGATTTGTGCTGTAGGAGACGATGCTGTAGGAACCGCTTTGGATTGTAGGTGCTGGTGGGGCTTGGGTTGCACAGTCTTTCCTACGTTGTCATTTCATTCCGATATCCGTTCTTCTCTTTTCTGTAAAACAGGATATTCCTGCCTCGGTCAAAGTACGCCAAGCATTGCGTTCGTTGGCTGTCATTTCCAAAGAATGATGGTCTATACCAGTACTCTTTAAATTTTCCTTCAATTGGTCTTTTTAGCGTCGCCGGGGGCATTCACAAGAGCGTCTCCCATTGTTCAGTTCCCCAAATAGGGATATCTTTGGGAGCATGTTCTCCCCCATGCGAGCCTCGTGGCCTGCTCATCTGAGGCGGTGCTTGATGTTTGTAGCCTCCATGCTCCTGTCCTCTTTAGTACGGCAATGTTGGTAACATAGTCTTCCCATTCGATGTTCAAAATAGACGGGAGTTTCTTTAAATGGAATCATTCAAGCTTTTTCAGGTCATGGCGCTACAGTGTCCACGTCTCACACCCATACTGCGTTGTACACTATCATTTTAGTTTCCATGTTAAGACTACTTCCCCCAAAGAGTTTCCCAAAGGTTGATTGTATTGCTTGGATCCTATTTTCTACATCCTTTTATGACGTACATTGGACAGACAGAGGAAGCTATTAAGATAAGGGAAATGTTCAACACATTCAATGGAGGTTTAGTTAATGGTGATGTTACGTTTTGGTGGGTCACATCCATGTGGTGGTTATACAATGATTTGGGTTTTGCCTTTGTTAACTGTTAGGCCAGACTGAGAATATGCCATGCAGAAATGTTTGACAGATTGTTATAAGGCCTCAGATAAGTGGGCAGGTGCAGCCTTGTCACCCGCATACTGCATTTCATTTAATTTTATAGTGCTGTTGGAATGCTGAGAGCGGAGTCTTGACAGATTAAAAAAGTCCTCCATCAAAACCGTTTTCAAGGTCATAGAAAGCGAGAAGGGGAGGTCTTTGTTGTTCTCTGTCTTTCTTCTGTAGTTGACGGGCACAGAAGTTCATATCAATCGTTCTCTTTTCAGAGCGGAAATCACACTGGGATTCTGGCGGGATATTCTCTGCAAAATGTTTTCATCTGTTCAGGATTATTTTGGTTATAACTTACCCTGTGATCGAGAGTAAGGATTATGCCACGATAATTTCCACAGGTGTTGCGATCCCATTTCTTAAATATATTTTTAAGCTCATATGTTGATGTGTTTGGCTTCCCACATTCATAGGATCAACGTGCGCAGGTGGGTCTTTAGGGGTAGCACAAAATGTAGTTGGAGCTCTGCAGGAATTTTGCCTGGACCTGTAGCTTTCTCGTGGTGCATTTGCCTCAAAGCTACACAAAATTCAAAGTAGGTGGGTGGAATAAGCATCCAGAGTTAGTGGGGGGTGATAATGTGGCAGATTTCTTAGAAAATCATCAGCAGTAATTGAGTTTCTATTGAGCAGGGCATTGAAATGTTCCACCCACCGTTTAAGGATGTCATTACTCTACGCCAAAAGGGTGTTGGCTGCTAACAAGAGGGTCACTTCTGAGGACTGGACTGGACCATATATCTCCTTGCTTCCTGCATAGAAGTTGCGGAGATCTCTAATTTTAGCAAAATGAAGCAGTTCTTTTATCCTTTTGTTGCCACAAGTTATTCTGGATTTCATTTAGTCTGGTTTGACATTGAGCCTTCAGGCGTTTGTATTGCACCTTTCACCTTTTCTCCACCGATTGTGGATCTTGTTCATAGCTGATTCGGGCTTTTCGCTTTGCATCAATGCTGCAATTTCAAGGTCATTACTACCAAACCAATTCTGGTTTTTCCTTCTTCTGAACCTGATGGATGTTTCGGCTGCATCATTTACCCCTTCACGAATAGTGGTCCATTCTGTGTTTTGATGTCCCGTTGAGTGCGTTCATAACAAGATGTTATTAGACTTCTCCTCGGAAGTTCTCAGATACAGTCAGGTCTCGTAACTTGGTCAGATAATATATATTACATATCTCATCTCGTGGGCAATTTCGGCGCTTGCGGCGGAGGTTTAGCTTTAGTCTCGTGATAAGGAAGCGGTGATATGTCCAGCAGTCGTCAGTCCCTGGCATATTTCTGGTAATGATAACATCCTTCTTATGGCACTGCGTTACAATTCTGTAGTCGAGAGTGTGTCACCTTTTTTATCGTGGGTGTTTCCAGGTTGTTTTATGTCGGGTTTGGATTCGGAACTGGGTGTTTGTGATGAACAGTTCATGTTCAGCACAGGGTCTAAGGAGGAGCTCACCATTTTCATTACAGTTTCCAATTCGTTCTATCTTCTATCTGAATTATAGTTGGTGGCCAAAATCGGAGGTCAATTCCTACTCTAGCATTGAAGTTACCCAAAAGCAGGAGATGGTCTCCCTGTGGAACATGTGAGATAGTGGTACCCAGTTGCGGCTAAAATAATTCTTTGATGTCTGTCTTTCTCTGCATAAAGTGTCAAGGCATAGGCAGATATCAGGGTCATGAAGTGGTTCCTTGGGAGTGGAATGCGTATCGTCACGAGGCGCTTGTTGATGTTCTTGGATGCCAGGCTGTGCATTCGGACTAGTTGGCTCTTGATGGCAAAGCTAACATCATAGTCGCGCCGGTAGGTGGGTCTCACTTAAAGCGACAATGTCAACTTTGAATCTGGCAAGTTCTCTTGAGACAAGTGCTGTTCACAGCGTTCTATGTACCAGCGGTCCATAAGAGTTCGTACATTCTAGGATCCACTAGTAATCTGGGTGGTTTTTGTCTTATGTTGCGACTGCATTGATGAGTGTCCCGTTTGGGTGCAGTTCCCCAAAGCAGAAGTATAATGTAACTACCGATGTTTAGCCCACATTTTCTCGGGCCTTCACCATGCGTGCAGGATCAGATTCCTGTGTAGTCACAGGTCACAGGAAGGCTACCATCATACACCTGCCGCCAAAGTGCGGGTTCAGTCTAAGAGCTCCCAGATACACTGCAGCCTGATCCCGACATCATTTTCTCATTGCTTTGAAAGAATTGGGGCTTGAAATGGGCCGTTGGCATGAATTTGTTTAATGCGGAAGACAACTTGCCGGGTTGAAACCTACACAATATGGCTCCAGGACTTTGTTTTGTGGCACACATGGTGTGAATTGCTGACTCAGACAAGAAGTTGCATCGATCTGCTGAGAATCCAGACCTTCGGAGTTCGATTTTGACGTCGTAGGTCACAGTCTATGGGTTCTCTCCTTCTTTAACCTGATTGACTTACAGGTGGATTTTAAGTTAGTTTCCCTTCTCCTAGTCTAGCCTATCAGTGGCATTGGGGTGTCGATGAGTAACCCTCATCTGATGGGTTCAATATTTACCCATAGTTGGGACCTAACAAGTGCTATCACACCAGGTCAGGGTGTAGCTGGAAACAACAGCAATTAAGAGGTGTTGCCACACTCTTCAGAACATCAAATGTCCTGATCAGATGCCTTGTTGCCGGATGTAGTTTATCATCAGACCCAGGACATATATATTATTTAACGATAGTAATAATAAACCTATTCGAGTTAACCTTATTGCTAGTAACAACCTAAATCGATTGCCCTATATGATGAAAACGGCGGACACCACAGGATTACTAAAGAGAAGAGTTAAAGACAGAATACCTGGACAGTTAAAAGACACAAATAGAGCGATCACTACCGTAATGCTGGATAAGGTTTTAAATAGTAAATTTGATAAGTGTAGAAATAGAAATGGATATAATTCAGTTAGAGTAGCTAAGCAATTTAAGACATCAAACAGTAACACGGTTCAAATAACTGATACATTTAATGATAAGTATAGTAGTAAACAAACCTAATACCGAAATAAAGATCATGTAAATAAGATAAAAAATTCGACAAAAAGCATAGCTACTAAAAGAAATATAAACTATAAAAACGTAAATGAATTTGATTTTACGGAGTAGTTCATAATTCCATATGGGAGGCAGGTAATTTCCAACCTACCAAAGCTCTTTTACTCAGCATTACATAAGTATTTTCCAAAAGGCAGTAAATAATCTGGGACCTAATAATCTGGGACCTAACGTAACGTTAGATTGGCCTTTTCTAATAGCAAATATCTTGCACAAATCATTGCAACGCATAACAATTATATATCAAATGTGTCTCATACTACCGATAACAGTAATTTTGGGAAGTATTATAATGATATACCTCTAAATAGCAATAATATCAGCGAAAACGAGCGAGCCCCAACTGAAGTAAACAAATACCGGGATAATAAATTTGGTTTGAATACCGCTAAAATAACGGCTTCTAGAATAAACCCACATATTAGTCTTAACTTGAAGACGGGAATAATAATAAGTGTTCCACCAGAAAAGTTGTTAACGTGAAAAGAAATGATAGCCTAGTTGATATACGCAATATTTCGGCAAATAATTCTAGCGATACTGAGTTGGATGCGATTAGCAATTGTAGTATTATAAAATAAATTGTGACTGCACTGAAAACGGTATGTCCGCTCAACTTAAATTGTAGGTATAAAAATATTGTTATAGATGTAAGGTTACTTAGGGGAATAATGAATATTTCTACATCGGTGCAAGTTCGTACTATATTATGCAAAGAATTGCCAATCATTTAAGTTCTTTTAAATATAGGGGTAGGATGAATTCGACTAGACTAAGTAATCTAATTTGGAATTTGAAAGATAGTAATAAGGTGTACTCTATCGCTTAGGAATGCGTTACTGTATAGTAACGTCTATATTGATTAGTTCCTTGTGAAAACGTCGTAAGGAATAGACCCTGATGAGATTGCAGCGGTTTGATGCATAATTGCATATGATGCAATTTGGTACTGTTGTAACTGAAGCACATCTCGGTTATCGAATGGTCACGTTGTAGCGATATTTTTAATAAAGGTATTGGGTGTATAATAAATCTCCACTCTCCTATTGTTTTTAATTATACACTGTATGGAATGTTCGCGATTCTGGAAAAGAATACACAACAGTAATACACAACAGGCGGTGATTACAAGTACCAAAATCCATTTTAACTTAGGTAAGATGTGATTGTACGGTCGTGGACCGCCAGCTTGCATTCCAACATGTGAGATAACATGGTATTGGCCTGGATTACCATGGCCCTCCTCTCCTTGATATCCGTCTTCTTCCATTGTTGGAAATGGGAAGAACCGAGACCTTGCCGGCCTCTGA
>JAOPUL010004744.1:45231250-45242232 GCA_027564515.1 Octopus rubescens
CGATATCAGTTGTCTTTGATAATATAGATGTAACTTTGCTACAGATATATATTTGCCTATTCACTCTACTACAAAAGCATACTTTACCTCTGTAACAATTATCTTTAGTATCTTTAGTCACACTAAAATATATAGGGGAAAAGTTGTGTAGTTATAAAGTTATAATGAAGTGTAAATTCACTATGACGCGGAAACTCATTACAACGTTTAAATTCGTTGGATCATTTGATTTCATTAGAGCGTTTAAATTCATTAACTGTTAAAATTCATATCATAAGTTAAGTTAATTTAAATGGTTAAATTCCATTCGGACTCTTAAAACTCACCAAACAATAAGCTATATGTAATGCTAAGTCGAGAATTTGAGTTAATAATCCAATATAGAGGACATTGCAAATTATTGCTAGTTAACACGAATCATTCATTTACAAGACGTATCGATGATGCAATGAGATGGGTTACTTTGAGCGATTTTCCTTTTGTTTTCAAACTGTGGAGAACATCTGGTTAACGAAATAACTTCTATCAATTGCTATTGTTAGCAACAATCTAATTAGTTATTTTATAAGATATTGAATATTCGCGTGTGATACTTAATTCCCTAAAACGTTAAACGATGTTTTTTGTTGTCTATTTCGACACGGAAAGCTGAAAGAGATCGGACTAGCGTGTTAGTTAATAAGGAATTGATAGAAGCAATTGTTAACAATCAGTGGACAGAGGGCCACCTTAAATATAAAGATTAAATTGGATAACATTTGCAGATACAAAACGACTAATTGGATGGCATTCATGTAGATAATTCTAAATATATTATTCAGAAAGTTAAGAGATTTAGCGTACTAATGGCAAAATAGAGTATACTTGTTCCCAAGAAGAACTTACTACGAAGTATTTACTGATGTTTCAATACCGCAGAACAAATATTGTTGTCATGTTTCTGTCTGTATTATGGTACTGCCATCTTAGGCGGCTTGAAATAATCAGAAAATTGTTTTTTCCTATTCTCTGCGCAAACGCTTAAGTTATAGTATTGCCATGACCCAGACCTGCTCGAGATCTGTAGAGTCTGACAAATCTATCCTTCATGTAAATCTTCAGTGTCAGAACGTTTTCCACTTGTAAACTTATTTCAAACAGCTGTTGTCTCTAGTAGTGAAGATTCGATTTCGCTGGCTATAATGAAAGAAGTAGTGTGGTGGACAAAATTGAAAGCACATTGTGACAGGCTTTCACCCATCTCTGATAAACTTTTTCTGCCAATCTCTGCTAAACATTTCCAAGTCCTATCTCTAGATAATAGTAGGAAATGGATTACTGTCCGCATTATATTTCATGAAAGGTGATTAGATTGGAAGGAATAGTCCGTGTGATTTGCTTCATTTGTTATGGGTAATGCTTGCGAAAAAAGATGATCTCGCCTAAATCGCACTGGGTAGACCGAACTGTTCACAAAATAAAACGGATATACTGCAACAATGGGACTTGGTCGTTTTCAGTAACTGTTATTGATGCTAGTTCCACAGATTCTTTGTCACTCCCGATTTGATGATGGTTCAATACTTCCCTAGCGAATATTATATACATATCTATCTCAGTTTGTATTTTGATATCCTAAAACAATAGCATCAATTGTTTCTTGATGTTCAATGCATAAATATAAAATTCTTCTTCTGAATGTTGAAAAGGTTTGGCGTTATGAAGCAATTCTAGAGTCAGTTATATACCATTTATCTTCCTGCACATCCCAGCATGCCAATACAATCTATGTCATGTTTATTTCTCAACAACTCTTTCTTATCCCTATTATTAGGAAACTTCACAACTCCTATACAAACAAGAGAAGTACCCATAGAATTATTAAAAGAACTAACTATTAATTGTGGATTATATGAACTCCAGTTTATGAAATAATTAAAAGATGAGGTACCAGTGAAAACCACATGCGCAGTCTATGAAACATTACCGTGCAATTTCGTGCAGGATGCGGATGATTTCTTGCAGAATACAACACCAAAGTTTACCATGGGTTCCTTGGGGTATAACAATATCAAGCGTGTCAGGAATCCAATGTCGTCGACTTCAGGCTAGATTAGTAGGTAAATGTTATGTTTTTTCCTGAATATGATATCAAGTTTTTACTTTAATGTCATATTTTATTTTTATTATAAGAATGATTCTCAAAAGAAGTTTGTAAAGCACAAATATCATATAAAAGAATATAATAAAAAACAACAACAACAGAGAGGTGATAACAATAATCCTTCCTCAATATAACCGTTTTTTAAAAAAATTATATTCTTTTAAATTATATTTGTGTTTTACAAACTTCTTTAGGTTTTTAGTGTAATTATTGTGTGTAGTTTGTCTTTTCACATCTCCTTTTTAAAAGTATAATGTTGTCTGCATCCCTACACGTTTTTTGTAATAACTTTGCTATTCATTTATTTTATCGCATGAAAGGAAATACATAAAAAGTATTATTAATGATGTTGTTGTGATTGTTATTGTTATTGCTCCTGTTGTGTGAACAGACGTGTTTTTCTAACTCCTCCAGGATATTTGGATTATTACCAAGTTCACGAGATTAATATTTTTTTTACATTATTTTGCAAACTAGAGAACGCGTAATTATGTAGGATAAACAAACGGCCTCGACTTTAAGTGCTATTTTATTTTTCTGAATAAGTTTTCATGAGTTTATATTGTTTCAAAAACTTATTTTCTCCTTCTGGAGAAGCAAGAAAAGATGTTCGAAACAAAGGAATATTAGATATGATAACTCTCTACACAATCTTAAAACAATTTTCAAATACAAAAATAAAAAATAAAAACAAATAAACTGAATTTTAAAATGTATAAACAGAAAATAATAACAATAGAACAAAGAGATACGAACACAGACAGTTTCAATTTCACAGAAGAAAAGTAAATGTGCCTGGTATAGACAAAATATCCTAACAACAACATCAACATACATATTTGTACAATATTTAACAGAGGTAGTAACAAAGATTACTTTGCAAGTATTACAAGCTAAAGAATAGCAGTAGACTTGTGTCGATTCTACTTAAGCGACTATGTGGTTGCGGTACACCACAACAGTGTGCATTTTCTAGTCAGAGAAACTTATTTAAGATCAAGCAAAGAAGGTAGCCTACTTCTTCACGAAGGGTATCTTAATGCTCTCAGAAGGTAGCTGCATGTTACGTGGCAGTGGGTGTGGCACTGTGTTGCACAATGTATGTTTTGTTAAATGGGTTAGGGCTATGAAGGTGTGTGCTTCGGATTCAATACTTAGAATGATGCAAAAATAAAGGAGGTAAGGCTAGTTTTTCACTTGTTTTCAAGTCCCAAATTGGTGTTCCAACAAATTTAACGGTATATAAGATGGTGATAGTCAAGAATATTGGTATTAGCGTTGGTTATTGGTTGGCTCATTGTCACTCCTACGGTAAAATACTGGCTACATTCGAGCATCAAGGTGACACAAAATGACATGAGGCTGGGTGGGGCCTACATAGGCATGCATGTTCTGTTGGGCCTCGATGACGACGACATAACAATTCCGAAGCTGTATTCTATTATGTGTTCTGATAGATTAAAAAGCCTACCTCTTACACGTGTGGTAGCAAGAGCAATTATAGGGCTTTCTGAGAGACACAAAAGCAGGACCCAGAATAAAAGTTCCACAGAACACAGCCTATTGTACACCCAAAAGCAATTCAGAAGATAATAGAAGAAATCGTCACATATTCAATAGCAGGAATCGACGAGCTGTGATCCCATCTCTTCATCTCTGTTACAATCAGTAGCATTACTCCATCGTCTTACTTTGTTTTTGGACAGTTGAGGATGGATAAAAGTGGCAAGACTTAGAGCCACATGGAGGAAGAGAGTTAAAAACATACCCTCTGTCTAAACATATATAAACCCAATCAGAAATATGACAGAAATTAGTAGAAATCCATCATTCCCTCAAACTCTTTGAAGTTTACAACCCTTCAAATAACCAACAAGGGTCTAATGAATGTTAAAAAATAATATGCAAGAAGACTTCTGGACATATGAAGAGCAGCCTTAAATTCACTTCCTCATATGTGTGAAAATACAAAATATTGATTTATTAAGCAACAATGGCAAAGGAACTGAAACTAATGGTGAAGGAATCTGCACAGGCAAGTGTTCTGCCTTGAAGCAAGTTTTGCCCCCTCTCTGTCCTGCAACCGATTGCAGTGAATGAGAGGCAGTCATAATAAATAAGCTAACATGACTATTAATTAATCTAATAAATGAGAAGTGTCTATCAAGAAGGAGATTGGCCAGAGAATGCTTACGGTAAAAAGTCTGTGATATGCCACCGAGTAAAGAATGAGGGACCAACCCAGGAAAATAAAATACAAACCCTGATGTCTTACTAAATTTGAACTCGAAACTATCAGAATACTTCATTGCATATGATGTCAAAGGCAGAATTGCAGAGAATGAATAGTTTTCAGAGATATGAAGAGGTTGAATCTTATATTACGAGAGGGAACTACATTGATTAATGAGTTTAATGGATTAGGCAAAGAAGTGTTCTGGAAAAGTGTCTAAATGATAGAAAAGAAAGGTTTGATGTATTTAAGACTGGAATAGATAAACAAAAACGTAAAATAGAATTATCTATCAGGTGAATAGAAGCAACTTAACCGAAATCAACAATTTGATGAAGCCAGTTAATACATCTGTGGAGAAAGAATTAGGTTTGAAATATATCACAAGTAAGGTTGGGAATTGAGATCCATGGTGGAAAAAGAGAATACAAGCGTATATATAATTATTGATATTTGGGGATCTATTGGAGAGGCAAAGGAAGGCTCAACTGAGACACCAAGTGAAGTATGTTAATTTAGAAAGATGTTATGAAAAAAGAAAATAAAGGTACAAAAACTATAAAATAGAGTTTGAAACAGGATTTTGGCTAAAGCATCTAAGATACAAAGATACGAACAAAGAATAAGCTAATATAGACAAAACTGCATACTGGGTGTGAATCAGAAAATTAATTTGAATGGAAATATATGTCTACAATACTAGATGTGCAAGAATGTAAGATCTAGAGATTAATAATATATCAGCTGAGTGTCTAAACTTAGTTGGATATGAAATATAAACCACTAAGCAAGCAAGGGTGATGATAGCAAATATGTATAGTAAAATATTCAATTGGAAAACCTCAGGCTTTGAGGGTGTTCAAGGGTATTGTTTAAAATGTTACAATCATTACATGTGAGATCATCCGTGGAACTGAAAAATGTTAGTTATGGATATCACATGGAAGAATTATCTTTGTGGTCAAAGAAGTATCAAGGGGAAATGTTGACAATTTCCGGTCAATATGCTTTCTTTTGATGTGAAACTTATGACTAGAATGATTGCAGATATTGTGTATTTACTTGAAACGGGAAGGCACGAACTCTGGAATGTCCTGAGTAGATTACAAAGAAGTGTATGATTCGGTTCCTTACCCATGGATGATAGAATACTTGAAATTATTCAAAATGATAAATAACGCTACTGATAGCCTCCGATGCGTCATGCTAAACTGAAAGTATGAACTTACGCTCTCAGGAATGTTACTGAATTAGGTTGAAATAAAAAGAGGAATCTATTAAGGTAACAGTTTATAAATACTATTTTTCGTTGAGTTCACGATACGTCTAACGCTGGCTTTACAATAAACAGTTATTGATTATGATTAAGGGTAAAAGAGCCCTTCAAAAACATTTAT
Source organism: Octopus rubescens (assembly GCA_027564515.1). Lineage (NCBI taxonomy): Eukaryota > Metazoa > Mollusca > Cephalopoda > Octopoda > Octopodidae > Octopus > Octopus rubescens. The sequence continues at coordinate 45,237,024 of JAOPUL010004744.1, forward strand.
TTAGATGTATGGAAAAGGCACAGCACAGATCAAATAGATACATTAGTAAACACTGTTCATATATCCAACAAAGATATAGGGATGGATATCGAAATTACTAAGTGTAAAGTAATTTTACGAAAAGAAATAAAAAGGTGTCATTTGATGGGATAGTGGTACCAGAAGAGAAAGCGAGGAAAGACATTCAAATACTTAAAGGATACAAATATTTAGTGGATACAAATACTTAGGCATATTGGAAACAGATCTGATTAAGTACAAAATCAAACGAAAAGGGAATTTGTTAAAGAATATTGTTAGATGCTAGAAGAAAAACTAAGTTATGGCAATGAACTCTTTATTTCTTTAGATGATGAGATACAGCGCTACGGTTTATCAAACTGAGCAAAATGTTTAGGAGGGAATGAATATTAAAACAAAACGGCAATAACCGTGAATGGTGAACTGCATTAAAAAAAGTAATGTCGATAGAATTGATCTTCTTAAAATTAAAGGTTGAAGAGGATGAAAAATGTATAAAAAGTGAAGAAAATCATCTTAGTTGGTACATAAAACTGAACCAAAGCGCTGATATTAAAAAGTAATGTAGCATTTCGCAGACTAAAAATTGTATGGAAATAATGTTTATAAGAATAGTCGCAGTGAAAGGAGACGTGGATGGATAAATTGATGTATAGCCAATGTATTACAGACAACGTGAAAGTCAGACGTTGAAATCACGATTGGCACCCTTAATATCTACCACAAAAGAGTAACCCTTAGTAATTCATCACGAGAAGTATATCATTCACGAACCTTTAGTAAAATTATGCAGACTCTGCAGATTGGAAATACATACTGCAGTCACATTGTGCAGTACACTATCAAAAAGAGTACAAAACATATGCACAATAGTTTTGCGTGTATAGTGCATTATAGATTGGGCGTGAAATATAAGCCGAACAGAACTGAAAAGTAGTATGAGCAGAATGATTTAGTTAGGTGAAGTGAAGCTACTGTGGGACTTTAACAATCAATCTGATCACGAGAGGTATATAAGAGAATACTTGATATTGTTATTGTTGATAATGAGAAGAAAATTTGTAGAATAGTTGATATAGCATCGCCAGGGGAAAGAAAAGGAAAAGGATAATATAAAGGTGGATCAATAGTTGAAGAAAGAAATGTACAAAATGGAGAGTATGTAAATGATTGAAGTCATGCACCAGTAGTGGTTGGTAACCTGGAGGGAAATAACATCTAAAATAAAACAAAAATATGAATTGCGAAATTTGGAATTGAGATACATACAGATGTTCTTCAGAAGACGACTCAGTGAAAACAGCACGGATTCTGAAGAAGGTTCTTGAAACATGAAGAAGAAAACAATATCTGAGGGACTCTTAGTTACTTTGTGACTGTTCTTTTAGCATAAATAATTCGCCTGTTGAAATGATGACAACCTTTCTTAGAAAGAGAATGATGTATATTTTTGAGGACATGTTCAGGAATGTTCAAGATTAATAAGTTAACATTCTTGAATGGTAACATAAATGTATGAGTCTAAGAAGAAATTTTTACGAAAATTATGATAAGTGTCAACAAGGATTTACAAGGTTAACGGGAATTCACCAAAATATTCCAGGTTAAATAATTGCCGAGTGAAGAGATCCTAACAATATTTACTGATGCCTTAATTGCTATTTTCTATAAAACGCTTGCACCTATCTTATAGATAATATTCTACTATTATTACAAGAAAACATTTGTTTCACTCTAGTTATTCCAGTTACGATTGGTATTCTTTAAATGCCACTTTTTAAATATAATGCTCAAACACCATATTTGGTGACATTCCTTTGCTCTTTAGCTTCCTTCTGCATATTATTGACATTTGGTATTGTTATATCTATAAATTATATGTGATTGTTATTTTTTAATGGGAGGTATGTTAGGTTCATTACGTTCTGCATGCTAAACTCTCATACTATTTTTGCAATGATATTTTCTATGGTATGGTTCATATAGACACAAGTTATATTTTGATTGCAGAAATTTTAATTTGGAGGATAGGCTATGTAGATAATATCTACATGTTACTGTGCCTCAAAATATATTAGGTCGGATTTAGTCCGTAGCAATCTCATGCACTGCGGAAGTATTGTCTAATGGGAGTAAAGTCTAGCAGAATCGTCACCGTGCCGTATAAAATGTATATCGGCATTTCTTCCGACTTTACGTTCAAATGATACCGGGGTCGACTTTACCTTTCAGCCTTTCAGAGTCGATAAAATAATTACCAGTTGAGCACTGGGGTCGCTGTAATCGACTTACCCCTCCTCCGAAATTGCTGGCCTTGTACCAAAATTTGAAACTATTGTCTAAGAAAAATGCTGCACTAGCCATATATATTGCAGCAGTTGAGAATATTCCTTTTAATATGTCTAATTATAATGGCTGGTTTATCGATCGTCTATAGTGTAACGTCTGCAACACTGTTCAAGCCGGATATTTGCATCCCGAACAGACATAATATTTAATTATATTCGAGGCATCCAATTCTTGAAAATGTTGGCCATTGTAGTGTCTGATATAGTTTATACCATCTATTTCTCATTTTAGTCCAGAATATTTTCACTCGGTTCACTTCTTTGACGGGTCTTTGCAGGATATTGGCAATGGAGTGAATTTTCTCTACATTATTCTTCATTATAATTTTGACATCTATTTTAACTTTACAGTTTGTTGATTTTGTTTTTTAGAAATAGTTTTCCTTTTTTCCCCCTTATCTAAATCTGTTAATTCATTGTAGTTTTCTTGTGTGTGCATTAACGTTTCTTTATATACCGAGAAAATTTGTTTTATCATTTCTCATATTTTCCTATTTTGTTTAAGCACTTCTTTTTGCTTGCCGTGAAATAATTTTCTACTACTGCTGCTGTTAATTTGTAGTAGTTTTCTCATTACATCAGTCTTTTGCCCTACCTTTTTAAGGAGTAGGAATACTTTATCTGTATCATCTTTAGGATAGTGACACCGGCAGTTACCTGTTTACCACTAATTTTCAGTTCACTTAATTTCCAGTTTATGCTGAACTTTTCATTTGTAACAGGAATCGTTAGGATATTTATGCCTACTACCTATTTCTAGTATTCAATAAAATATTAGAACACGATAAAGTTTTCTGTTGCACCATTTTCTAATTGTCTTCTTATGGTTATTTTAAATTAAAATTTTTTGTCTGATTCTAAGTATTTGTGTAGGTGATTCTGATGTTAATACTCAGTCTGCGATATTAATGTCAAATTTAATATTCTCAGTTTTAGTGAATGTTTCTCTTCTTATAGCAGCTTCGACATAGTGTCTAATCGCATAGTCACACTTATATCTTGGCTGAAATTATACAAAATGTTTAGCAGGCTTTGAAGTACTGTGGTATCTGTAGCCAATGGTTATTTCACTACTACTACTACTACTACTACTACTACTACTACTACTACTACTACTATTGATTATGTATTAAAATTTTCCTATATAGTTCTATTAACCGATCTGTTTTAAACGCCAGCGTAAAATTGTTTTGTGGATACATTTCACTAGAAAGAAAGCTGATGCACATTGAAACTTACATCCTGTAGTCTATGAAAGCATATGAATATGTAATTATATATGAACAGGTCATTGCAATGACCGGTAGATTATTGCTTGGAAAAAGTAAGTAGATAGGAGAATAAAAATAAATGGACGAATATGTTTTAATCTTTCCTCTTTTCGGATATAAATAACCATCAGCATGACATAGAACTGGACAGTAAATAGCATCATTGCTATTTCAGCTTTCGGTGCATTGTAAATAAGTTGCGAAGGTCAGAATATCATTGGAAATAACATAGCCGCTATATACTACATTAGAAAGCCCTGGTAAATACACCTATCTACCAACTTCGAAGCAATGCAGATTTTGTCTGATTTTGTGAATGTTTTAGTGTATTTACGAGCGCTTTTATGTAAATTACTATTTAAAGGTTCTAAAGAAGCTTATGTTTTAATTTCCAGATTTCATTATCGAGACAGAAAATGTTATTCAGTTTACAAAGATTTTAGGAAGTTTTATTTCGTAGGAATGCTGAGTGAATTTGATTAAAGTAGATATGAAAGTTTAAGTGTAAAATCTCGAATGTAGATTTCTAATCATTTTATATAACGTACCGACGTGAAATATAGGTCAGAGCAACAATAATATAAGATAACATCTTAATGCAAAATATATACATATATACTAGGAAGTAAATTGTTATGGCCGGTCTGAGAGTGACCATTGGTGTCGCACATATAAAGCGCTTGGCCCTATAGGCGATTCGTCAAACTCTAATGACCAGAGAGACATAAGTTCTTTTCAACTGGAGGTAAGAATACGCGATGGGCAGTTATTTCAGTAAATTCAAAATATGTTGCTCATGATGTGGGCGAGACGGGGTTATCACCTTTACATCGATTCCAGCTGCTGTGATAACCACGGATTTAATCGACGAATTGGCTGTTCCATGCTTGAAATAAGAAACGTTTGAGGTGAGGGCATTGTCCACATATCTCTTGTCTTGAGTTTAAAGTTCTATGAAATTATGAGCAACCACAGCCTCTCATTTAGGATACCGGAAAGGTGCATCATAACGTCCCTGGCCAGCCACGTATGGCACTTAAAAGATAAAGGAACCCCATAAATAATCAAATGGAAGCTCCTTTAACAGTCGGGGGATTAAATAAACGGGAGCAAACGTTGTAAGATTTGCCTGGCAGAGAAGGCAAAGATTCTAAAATCTCGCTTGACCCGGGGTCCTGTTTAAACTGTCTTCTTAAAATATTACATACAATATTAACTGAAGTTCGCTATTGGTTTCACGTCAAAAGCAAGAAGTAGCACGTGCGTTTATTGTGTTGAAGATGGTTTCAGAATAGATTCATCGCTTAACAGTGAACATTAAATCTACGGTCCTACAAAACAATTGGTTATAAGATTCAACGTTAAATCTATCAAATGCATGATAGTCCGGCTTTATTACATAACCAACAGAGGTACATGTCGATGCCAAATTATGCAAGTAACATGAATGAGCAGTTTATCATTTGAGGGAAAAATATAGGCTGTATCTGACAGGCCAGGCCAAAACGTTAAGTTCTCAATTGTAGGGTATAAGGTATATGCATGTATATATGTATCTATGTATATATA
>JAOPUL010004744.1:45242332-45253509 GCA_027564515.1 Octopus rubescens
GAGAGTCTTTATTCACCGGGGTAGTATTGAGCACTCATATTTATGAAAGAAAGGATGAAAGAAAGGCAGAAGCTTTAAAAGATTACTCAACAAGATATACCATATCTGATGGCAAAAGAGATAGCTGAGCATACTAGATGCAACCTAATTTCAGCAGTAGTGCATATACAGAAAAAAGTGAGCATCAGGGGCAAAATTAGGTCAGGGGAGACCCAATTTCATATATAGGACCATGGGTGATTTATTGAGATGTTTTTTTTATTAAAAAATGCAAATGTTATATGTCATCAGATACAGTAGATAAATAACTCCATGGCTTACTTCTATTCATTACATTATCATTCATTAGTTATATCCTCATTGCATGTTCTCATTACATTAGCATGGACAGCTGGTGAATTAGTATGTACAGCGTTCCGTTTTGTGTTTGCTATTTTTATTGTAACGAAAGTGCTCTACAATTAATATGATGTGATGATACATAGTGATATTTTTAGTATGCTATACATGCTTGATGTCCTCGAATTCTGATTACGTATTTATCTGCATCTACTTTTTCTCATTCCCATGGCATATTTTATTATAGGCATTGTTTCTATTTTCCGACCCCACATTAAGTTTATCTCTATTCCAAAATCTTTACATTTAGTTAATTTTTCAATTATGTTGAGAGATACATTATCATGTGTTAGGAGCGATACGCTTATTGGGAGGCATTTCTTTTCTTGGTGATCCTTTACGACAATATATGGTCCATTATCCGTGATCTTTTTACATTCCCAATCAGTATATATGTTACTTTCTGTATTCAGCTTCATTATATACTTTTGCTGGTTTCTGTGAGGGTTTGATATTATGCCACAATCAATATATACCTCAAGTTCAGCTTTCAGTCCTTCGCTTATCGGTTAGTGTACTGACCTTTTCTTTCCTACTTTCACTTTACTCAGGTTCTCAGGGGTTAGATATGTAGGGTCTTTCTTGTCATTGTGTTATCATGCCATTCTCTCTAAGCACATTTGTAGGTTACAATTTAAACTTTTTACAATTTCTTTTCATTGTTATCCTTCGCTTTTTAAACATTTATATTTTCAGCCTTTGTCTTCTGTTTTTCTCATTCTCTGAAGACTGAGCAGATTTTTTCTTTGTTCGTGTTGTTTCGTATTTATGTGTATACCATGATGCTTAATTTGATATTTTTGTAATAATACCACGAATATGTTATAAACGTGGTAAACAATTTTTCGTTGATGAATTCTCAATAAAGCCATTATTATTTTCTTTATTTTTTTTTGGTACAATATTGTTAGTTCTTTTATCGTCCAATTGACGATAATAATTTGTTAGAGGAGCAATTAAGATATTTATAGGTATTACTTTCTTTTTTGCATTTAGCAGCTTTAAATAGTAAAGTAATGTGTCTATCATATTCCCTTGTAAACATTTTTCTTATACTTGTGAGTGATATATATACTGTCTATTTCATGGATTTAGTAAGTATTTGAATGTTTGTGCTTGGTCCAATGATCTTATCCCAGTTTCTCTATTTATCTATTATAAAAAAAAAATCATTAATTAGTTTTCCTCTCTTCAAGATTGTTATTGCGTAGTTTTCTTATCTGAATCTAATATTCATTTCTCTGGTAAATCCAAGTAATTTTTGCAATAGTTTACGAGTTTGTACCATTTGCAGCATGGAACTTGGGATTATCCATATACAGAATATGGTATATTGTCTAAACGCAGCATTTGTATCCGAGTCGAGTTCTGTTTAACATGCCTATTAAAGATGAAAGTACCAGATAGAAAATAAAGATAATAAGGGGTAGAGAGAGTGCGATAAAGAGACACAGAGAGTGGGTGAGAGAGAGAGCGAGGGGGGAGTGATCTTCTTGGAATGAAAATGGCCTCCGTTTTTATCATCACTTCTTTCGTCTATCTACAAAGTTGTTTACCAATCACTCATGGTACATTTTGTTTCTTTTAATTACATGTGTTACCTTACTCGTGCCTATTGTTTCTAAGATCGACAGGGGCGAGTGTCAGTAATCGATAAACTGGCAAAGGAGTGATGATAGAGGAAATAAATGATGAGTTAGAGAACAAATTACAAGACACGGTTAAGAAGCGTATCCCAGATGACATGCTTAGGCCCAGAAAGGTCTTTGACCAGTTCTTCAAAACGAAATTTGAAAGATGCGACGCCGGAGCTAACGAGAATCATGAGAGATTTGGATGAATGGAAGTCGTTAGCCTAGGACGGAAACTGCGTGATATGACAACATTGCCATTTGGTCTTTCACAAATGAGGAAAAATGCTTGCCTCTCTATTCCAAGCATGAGTGTATGGCTTTTCAGTAACAATATCCAAATATTCAGAATAGGCAGCGAAGTGGACTTGATTGATCATTTTCTATTTATAACTCTGCTCAATATAGATTCAAAGATTTTTTAAAAGGTGCTGGCAAAGATGTGATATTTGTCAACAGGAGACTGTTCGGGAAAGCGCAGAACTTTGCGATCCCGAGCAAACCTATCCGTGAGAACCTGATCCCTATACACTAAATCGTAGAAAAAGATCGAAGCTGAAGTTGGTGGGACTCTGCATAGCATTGATTAATAGAAATCTCCTGATAGGATTAACTATTGCTACTTGTATGTTGCTCCCTATGCAGCGACTCCCTCTGTTTTAGAGGCTGGATTATTGAAACGTACAGAAACATGTGAATGTTGTTCTGACTATATAGCCATAAATCAGAATCGTTCAGGCAGAGGTAGTGACAGGTAGATCACCTCTATCGCATAATGCCACCTAACCATCTTAACTTTCCGCAGTATTTGCCTGACCAGATTAGAATCGTCTACCAATTTGCTTTTATTGCAGAATATATGTTTCCACCGGTCTAGCGGCCCAACTTCTGACAACACATGGTTGATGATACATAAATATCTACTGCGATTCCTGGAAGGTGTGGGAGTGTGGTCGTTGTTTGTCAGGTGCATATTGTTATAGTCATAGCACATTTTTGTAACGGAGTTGTGGCCCTGAATCAAGCAAAGCTTGAACAGGGCATCTGGTATCAGCAATGTTATCAAATACTTACAGTTTTATACTAGTCGGGCAATGCAGTCGCTGGAATTTCTACTTCAGATCCTTATAGAAGAATAAAAGAGTAATGGAATAGAAGAATAAAAGAGTGAAGAGGTTCTTGTAGAAAATCTAGGCACTGCTGAGCAGTTGAGACAAATTTCACCCTGGGTGTCTAAGGATAACGTCGTGAAATCCTTATCCTCACAATTCTACTGTGACAAGAACGGCGTTGCTTGTTCTAAATAAACTCTACAGCTTCGAAACTACCGTCAGTCAGCATGTTGGACATGCGCACAGAGGAATGAAACAGCTCTGTACGCATTAGCTCAGTGACGTAGCATTGCTAATTTGTGGTTTTGTGTCGAAAAGCTGTAGGAGAGATCCGACTATGGTTGAGTCCACCGCGAATGAACTCGCGAAGAGCTGTAGGAATGAATACAACTATCATCGAGCTCATGCCACATTACTTTGGTCGAGAAAACTAAGCTGTCTTCTTTTGTTTCGTGGCTTTGATGAAAAAAGATGTATAGTAGATGCGACTGAAATGATAGACAATGTACAGTTCATCATCACCTTCATATTTATTTTATTATTCTACTTGAATGGGGAGCTTTCTGTGGAGAGGGAAAGTGTTACTCTCCAGTAAATTTATGAATAAGTGGGAGGGGATGACTAACAAAGATATAATGAGTGAGCTTGTAATAATAATGTGATTATAGGCCAGGGAATATAACTGGGAAAGGGCTCTTACTCTTAGTAGTCATGCTTATCATTGGATCTGTGCTGTCTTTTGACTGGGTATGAGTGGCAGCCCTTCTCTAGGAATTTAACTCAAATTAAATTTCATCTACTAGGGGCGATTCCTTTGCCTGTCTGTCTGTTTTTCTGTCTGCTGTCTGTCTTAATCTCTCTCCATCTCTCTCTCTTTCTCTTAATCTCTCTATTTTCTCCCTCTGTTCCGCTCTCTATCTCTTCTAGAATAAGTTCGGTTATGTTATGTTGCACAAGGACCACGGAAGATCACACAGTTCGACTCACCTCCAAAATACTGAGAATTCAGGCATGGCCTAGCAATTTCTAATCTTGGTATCATAATTGAGCAGACAAAATAATATCTTTAGAATAGACGAATAGGCAAGGAGAAATGCAAATTATTTCAAAGGGTAGGGTACTGTTTCAATTTGATATTCGATGTAAATTACCATTAAAATATTTCTAACATTAAATAATTAGAATTTTCTAGCCGTCCATTAAATACAATCGTCTAATTTTAGGTTATACGTTTGTGTGACGTTAACTTAATAGATTATATTTTATCACCTGTATTATACACGCATATACTGTATATTGATTAATGCTAACATGTGCATTTGATGTACCATCCCCCGCAGGAAGGTTGATTATATCTCTTAAGTGCTAGAGACTGAGAGATGTTTCTGGCCAATACGCTACCTCATTGTAAATAGAGCCCGCGCATCTGTAAAACGGGGCATGAAGAGGTACAATGAACTGATATACGTATTGAAAGCATTTATAAAGGTTGACAAAAGTCCATTAGCTTGTTTATAGAGAGGTAATCTTGATGTGGATACACGAACCTGGTGAACAATACATGTGAAAATGCTACAGAACATACTTGTGTCTACCAAGACACCTATTTGCAACCTATTGATGAGTCATACAATGTTGCATATTTCACCAGGAAAGTAACAAATGATAAATTAGGTTTAGGCCTATCGCGTCTTATAGGACACTACTTTCATGACCTAACACTCCTGACCATAGTACAATGATATAGTTAACAAAATGCAAAATTGAATATATCAACGAGGGATTATATTTGCTGTCACTCCTTTGGCTAGCAATAGAAGTCAAATCGCTCTAAAGTCATACACTAATGTTTTAAGGACGTGAAGTTCGTATGATAAATCAATTCTTAAGTACATTGAATCTGAAAAGATAATGCAATTTGACACGGTTGAAACGCCTTCATTTAATGCATCCTCCATCAAGGCTGACACGGGGCTAAACAATACAAGAAAATAAAGGATTAATAGTTATATTATTTGAAGAATTTATGTTACTATAATAATATTATTGCCATTCATTGGGATCAGCGATTCTTGGTCTTTTCCCTATGCACCCAGTTTTCGAAATCAAAAGTCCTCTGCGATTCTTATATTAACATATTTAAATGTAATAGAAATTTCCCCAAAATCCCAAAATTAACATTAACAACTTTATAAATATTGTATCCCTTAAATGTATGACATATGTATAACATATTCATAAACATATTACAATGTATCAAATATTTCAAACTTAAAAGAATTTGCTTCACTGAGTTTTAATACCGCGAACCGTAAATCTGAAACCGATGAACTAAGCGTTACATTAGCATTGCTTTTAATATACTCTATGAATATCCTTTTATAAAACAACTGTTGATGTAAAACGCAACGGGTTTTAATCGTTACAATTAAATTGTTTCCAAGTGTTATCTGATGTTTGGATTGTAACGTGTCTGGAGGTTAAAGAAAAATAATGTATAATTTCTGTTAGTTAAATATGAAGTTGTTGAAATGTTCTGGCTACATTAGATTGACAATTTTCCATAATTAGTACTTATAGGAACTTTGATTTTATTCACTTCTTTGTTTATTTTTATATATTTTGTTAGTTGTTAATATCAGTTTTCATTGTTCCATCTATATAACCAATTCACTAATGCCTTCCCTAATTATATATCTTATATAAGTAGTAATTTCTTATATATTCTTGTTTTATATATTATTACTGCATTCGTCATATCATTTATTTACTTTTCTGGTGTTTGAAGACATCGTAAATCAACAAAGCAGCGAAAACAATAGAATATAGCGGGATATTGATATAAAAAGACAAAGGCACAAATCCAATTATTTTCTCAAGTCTACCGTCATATTTCTTTATTGCTATATGTTACCCTTTGTTTTGTCATACTGCAGTGATATCAATCCTGAATAACCAATTTATTACTTTTGTTCATTTTATTTTAGTAATGATTTGTATTGAGATTACGTTTCTTTAGTCTAGGTGATGGTTTCCGTGCTTCAATCTTTCTCTACAATAAGTTATGTGTTTATTTCTTTATATCATATATTCATAATGCCATTGTTTATATAATTACCTACTTATATAGAGACTATTGCTATTCATTCATCTATTAGAATCTACTCAAGTATCATTTCAACCATAATTCTAGCTATAATAATAAACTCTGAACTACATACATTACAACTCGTATTCTACTACTTTCATTAGCATTATAAATTAGTCTAAACATCGAGTAGTATTTATTTCCATTGAAATAAATACGGTTTAACTGCAGTTGAGATGAACTTCAGTCCTCTATAGATAAATGCTCCATTAACATTTATTGTGGTGCAACTCCAGGTCAGTGATGACCGAGAAAATGAAGACTTAACCTTTTGATTAGGTCTCTCTTACATTACACGTGTTCATATTAAAAGAAAATGAAACGGTGGAAAGTGTAGTCCCTTATATACAATCACATGAGATCCTCATGACTGAAACTGTTTGATCGGCTGACGCGTGCTGACAAACATATTACATAGTTTTAGAGTATCCGCAAAGAAAAGGAATTATCATGGGTGGAATCATTTTGATAAGAGGTGATGTAGGGCTAAATCATATCAACACCATCACTAACAAAAAAGAAAATAGAGTTAGTATATGCAATGACTTGAATTAATGAATCTCCTACAAAACCCTAGCTTTGATCCAATGTGAATATAAACATTAATATTCAATATTCTGACAGTTAATATTTTATGTATCCAGCGTAACTTACAGAGGAATATGGCTTGGTGGGATGTATGAAGCTTTCGATGCTTTCGCCTATTGATTTAAGTTATTATATCATTCCAGAGAGACCCAAGACACTCTCTCGTCTCTCTTACACTTAACGTAACAGAACCTCCAAAATCTAACTGCTAGAACGCTGCACCGGTACCTAACTGGCACTCATTACAGCCGAGTAGACTGGAACATCATGAAATTATATGCATTGCTCAAGGACACAACGTGTCGCACGGCCCAGGAATTGAACCTTTGATATTATGGTCATGAGCCAAACTTTCTAGCCCCTCCATTATTACAGGAACATATTTGTCTTAATATGCCTTCCTCTGTTTTCTCGTATATAAACAGACCATGTTGCAAGTCGTGTCGATATGCTGAACAGATGTAGATATACCTTCTTCAACGGGATTACTCATCGAACTTTCTTGTTTTGTTTTGTTTTGAGAGAACGTTCGTACAATATAAATTCATTGTTTTGTCCAACAGGTCATTTACATACTGTAATATTTCACCTTCATATTTTACAATATAGATTATTTCTATTATTCTTCAATCAACTTTACAAGATACATCATCAAACAGGTAAACTTCGTGCAGTCTAGATCAGATTGATCATCTGTTTCTTTCAACCACATTAATGTCTTTGTCGCATATGAAGCCTAATTAGATTTCAATATGGAATTGATTCTATCACATTGCTATTATCGTATCAAATAAATATCTTATGTATTTTCTTTCTAGGATGATTATGAAAATTTGACTATTTCCTTGTGATTTCTTTATTTAGTTGTGAATAATGGGTATTGTATTTATGTGGTTGAAATAATGAAAATATGAACGAAATAAATCTTAATCCTTTTGCCTGTCCAAAGTATTTTCATAAGTTCGTCCTAAACGTCCATGATTGTTTTCAGACTTTTAGTTAGCCCTTGTTTCACATGTTCTGAGTAAATATAAAACTTTTCTTTCATAATTTCCAAGATACTCTTGTGGTTGAAAACAAATTAAGAATGCGTATCGTATATGATGCATGGATGCCAGGGTAATATGTTCTCTGTATCACGTGCTTTGTATATCACAGGACAGGCAAGGCAATGGAGTAAAGCTATGAAATTTTAAGAAACTGAAAGTATTTCACAGACATGTTTTAATGTATTCTGAAGCACTGAAAATGCCAATCCTAACATTGTTTTTTTTTTAATTGCGGATTATGTTATATTATGTTAAAGGTAATTCATACCTTTCAGTAATTAAAACTTCTGGTGATACAAAATTGAATTCCTAAATTGAATTCTCTTAAATCCAATTCTCTCAATTCTCTTATTCTCTTAATTCGATGAAAATTTAAGGACGTCAATACTATCTTGCTATTTTTTATATAAAACATATTCACTACAGTTTCATTAGAATATATGTTGCTGTTATATTATTGTAAGGATTCGACAAAGTCTGTCAGAAAAATGCTCATAAAATTGAATTTCTATTTTTGACGTTAGATAATAAACCAGAAATTAATACAAATGAAGGGTTTAGAGGAAATCAAACGAAGAAAAATATACGGTACCTACCTTACCCTTGCCCCGCCTTGGATCCACAATTTGCAAAGTATCATCTTCAGGCACTCTCCATTTCCTGCCACCTCTTCCACCTCCACCCCCACCTCCCATTACAGAGGAGCTACCAGCGTTCATAGCTGAGCCAGAAGTATATTATTTTTGAGTCTTTATATTGATCTTTTGGACGGAATTGTTCATTCACTTATGTATATTAAATCACATAGGGACTCACATGTATAGCAAACATTCGCTTACATTTATACGAAGCATTGCATGTATATACAGACATATGCACTTCCGCACGCGACTATACGTGTATATAATAAGTTGTGAGAAGTATAATCATTTACATTTAAACTTCTACGATAAATCGAATGCAAAACACTGTCCGTATGACTCTGTCGTTCACGATACCATTGAATAACGTGGTTGCTAGAGTAATTAATCCTACATACGCTATTCTTCTCAATTACGGAAGAATAAATATAGAAACAATATTTGTGTGTTTATATACATTTATAATTTCCCCTCAGTATTTCGGCTTCATATAATAATGACATAACATGATTACTGTATTTCCTGGTTACCAGTTTAAAGGTGTACTGCATTTTATGTTCATGTGATGCGTCGCATGGTATGACATCACTGATTGTCCACTGAAATATAAAAGAAAATTTCTGTTGTTTGTATGATATGATGCGAGAAACAGTTTAAAGATTATATAGTAAAGTTTGGGTTAACATACTTAATGCGGTGCGCCAAAACATAATGTTTAATCAATGGAAATTAAATCCGTAATGAAAGGAAAACTCATTAGCGTCAAGAATTATTTTTAATTAGGATAATCTGGATAACTCTGAAATTCAAATGGAAACAGATTAAATGGAAACATTCAGTTGTGAATGAGTCTGATGTTTGACGAGAACGGTACACAATAATTACTTCTCCATTCAACCGGACTCCAAAGGCACCTATACGCCTTTGCACTCCACGTGTTAATATATAGTTAAAATTTAAGAAGACAAAAATACTCGAACTGAAAAGATGAATTAGCGAGCGATACGCGTCAAAATAATCATAAGGCAAAAATAGGGAACTTTGTTCATTATGCAATTAAATGATACACAATGAGAACTATTGGATGGAATTCATAAATAATTTAATGCATTGCTACGTTCGTTTCTACAAATCATATTCCAATTATAACTTGTAATGTCCATGGATTCCTCGGGGAGCTGTTCATTTCTTCAGGCAAATCTGCATTAGTGCTTCGTTTATATATTTGTATATATGTATACACACACACACACACACACACACACACACACATATATACATAAAGGAAAAATATATTCATCACATTATTGTGGTATGAGGGTGTCATTAGACACCGGTATTGCTAGAAATGAGAGCCAAACTCACGGTAACCTGTTCTAAGATACATTTGTACACATTGGTGATGGAATTTAATATACCGACGGAGGGGGGACCAAACCATCTATTGGACCGCGCACAGTTAAACATTTTAAGCATTCAAACCGTAATAGTCACGTTTATAAATACATGAAAAACAAAACAAAGAAATTAATTCAGATGTTAATTATCTCATCAGTTACGTGACATAAGTATATCATTATATCTACACAATATAATATATATATATATACAATAGTGCGGTTTCATAACTTTAACCCTAATTCCGCATTTACTTAAGCGTTATCAGCTTGTATTAAATACATGTAGCTGGATAATAGCAATGAAATGATACAAGAACGAAGAAAATGATATAACATAAAAAAATACAGGAGCGACAAAAAGAACGACCTTTCTGTTCGGCAGACCACGTGTAAAGAACACGTTGGTACTGATAATCAGATGGTTGGTAAAAAGGAGGAGGGAGGGGAAAATTAGATAGACATATAGAGGAGACCGAGAGACAAAAGGGGAATATAAGGAAAGTATAGTGAGGGAGTATGAAGAGAGATTAAAAGGGGACAAAACTAATGGAGATTAAATCCTATCACCAATGTGTACAAATGTATCTTTGAATAGGTTACCGAGTGTTTGACTCTCATTTCTAGCAATACCGGTGTCTACTGACACCCTCATATCACAATAATGTGATGAATATATTTTTTCTTTTTGGTTGTTAAGTATTGTCCCCTGTTAATGCTTATTAGCATCTTATTGAATTTATATAATACAAGTGGATTAATGCTACCTTTTCCATTTAACTTAAATGGAAATTGTACACGTTGTTGTTTTCGGTAAAATATGCTTGGCGAGACGGGAGGTCCGTTGATGAATTTGCGCTCAGACTGAAATGTTGTATCGATTCATGATGCCACGATCTTTCTTTTCTTTCTGACTTTAACTATTTATAAATGTGACTATTATTGTTTGAATATTTAAAATGTTTAACTGTGCGCGGTCCGGTAGATGGTTTTCTCGCCTCTCCATCGGGAGATTAAATCCCATCACCAATGTGTACAAATGTATCTTTGAACAGGTTACCGATAGTTTGACTCTCATTTCTAGCAATACCAGTGTCTACTGACACCCTCTTATCACAATATACATCTGAACATGAATCCAATACACTCTCCATGTGTGTCCTCTTGACTGTTGTTGTTGTTTTTTATTGATCACCACTACTTATATATAAT
>JAOPUL010004744.1:45309499-45319675 GCA_027564515.1 Octopus rubescens
TAATAATAATAATAATAATAATAATAATAATAATAATAATAATAATAATAATAATGATAATAATAATAATAATATTAATAATAATAATAATAATAATGGTGAAGCGCGCTACCCAAAAGGTTAGTGAGATCCTGAAATATATTCCAACGAAAGATCTATCAGAAACTTACTAGAGAGAGTGTTAAGGCATATCTTGGGAAAAATGCCATGTAGAAAAAAAAAGGGTTCAAAACTTTTCGAAACCCTAAAACAACGCATTCGGGCAAAAAGAATGAAGGTGCAACGCTACACTGATCGCATTGCGCAGTTCCATCAAAACAGGTTATTCACAAATAACCAGAGGCAGTTCTTTATGAGCCTAGGTGGAGACACAGAAGATAACATACCGCCTGAAGCAGAGTAAACCCGCAAATTTTGGAATGGCCTCTGGGAGCAAGAGGTTTCCCACAACAATGGTGCTGAGTGGATCCATGCCGTCAGATCCGAGCTGCATCACCCTGAGGTTCTACGGCAGGATCATGTATCCATAACAACGTAAAATGTAGCTAGACATGTATCAAAAATGCTAAACTGGAGAGCGGCGGGGCCATATGGAATCCAGGGCTACTGGCTCAAGTGATTTAGAGCAACACACAAACGAACTGGTTTGCAATTGGACAATTACCTACAGAGTGGTGCAGTTCCGGAATGGATTGTAGAGGGGAAGACAACGTTGTTGATAAAATCTCGGTCAAAAGGTAATGAGATTGGCAATTACCAACCCATTCCTTGTCTTAACCTATTATGGAAGGTGTTGACAGGCATACTTACAGAGAAGATATACACGTTCCTTGAGGAGAACAACCTACTTCCAGTAGAACAAAAGGGATACCGAAAACGATCCAAGGGCACCAAAGACTACCTTGTGATAGACAAGGTCGTAATGAAGAACTGCAAAGGATACAAAAAATATTGTGCATGGCCTGGATAGATTTTAAAAAGGCTTACAACATGTTACCACCCACGTGGATTCTGGAAACTCTTGATATGTGTGGAGTAGCTGGGAACTTGCATGCATTGATCAAGAACAGCATGCCTAGTTGAAACACACGTCTTTCCTGCAACAACCAGCACTTTGCCGAGGTACCGATCAAAAGAGGTATCTTTCAAGGAGATTCTTGTTCCCCTTTGTTATTTGTTATAGCCTTCATCCCACTTTCTGTAGTTCTACGCAAAGTCAACGCGCACTACGAGCTGAAGAAGAATGAACCTCGTCTCAATCACCTTCTCTTCATGGACGATATAAAACTGTTCACAAAAAAACTGACCCTGAAATGGAGGGGCTGGTCGAGACTGTACTGATGTGCAGCAGGGATATAGGAATTGAGTTCGGGATATGAAAGTGTGTGTTGCTCACTTTGAAACGAGGGCAAAGAGCAGAATGTAAGGGCATAGAACTGCCAAACGGAGAGCGAATGGGAGACCCGGATGATGATGGGTACAAGTATCTTCGGATCTTGGAGATGGACAATATCTTACACAGAGAAATGAAAGACAGGGTCACCACTACATATTTGAAGCGCCTGAAACCTCTCCTGAAGTCAAAACTCAATACAAGGAACCTTGTGACTGCCATCAAAATATGGGCTGTTTCTGTAGTCCGCTAAAGTGTACCCATTCTGAAATGGACACAAGCGGAGATTGACAAACTCGATCGCACTACCCGAAAAACGATGACAACGTATGGTACTCTCCACCCTAAGGCGAACGTACACATGCTGTACATGAAGAGGTGTACAGTTGGACGTGGCCTGATTAGCGTACGGGAGTGCATCGACAGTGAAAAACGAAGTATAGCAGGAGTATGTGGTAAACAGCGAGCAAGAACTGCTACTTTCTTCTCTCTCTCGATATTGGACCACTGATAAAAAGTTTTTCTTTTTGGGGGTTTAACTTGCCTCCCTCTTTTCTACGGTGCAATTGAAGATGTATCTTTAATTAGGTTAATGAGCTAATGAAGAAGAATGACATAAACAATAAAGATGATAGAAAACTGGAAGGAATACGAGTCATGTAGACAGTTTTTCAGATTTTGCAATTCCCTATGATAGCAAAATTGATACCGAAGAAATTGGAAAAATTGAGAGACACCAGGATCTAGCCAGAGAACTCAGATGAATGCCATAAGAACAGTGGTTCTTTTTGAAGAAAGCTGATTTAATATGAGATATAAAAATCCCACGCTAGAACAAGAAAAGAGTCAATAAAATAATAATAGCAAGGCAACAAGTAATAGACGTAGAGCAAAACAGAAGATTCTGTCAGCCATACGTGAATATTGCAAAATTCGCGGACGGAGTATAAGAGAAACCATAACAGAAAATTGAAAAAGATTAGCTGGAAGTTTAGATTCAAAGTTAAACCTGTTATTGAAAATTGCTAATGCAGAATTGTTGAGTGCAAAGTGGTCGTGTTACATACGTTTCCAGTGCAGATATCATAGGGTAAAAGGGCCTAATATTATAAGGTTACAGATGTTGACATATAACAGTAGAACTAAAGAAAAACGTGACGTAAAAGATCCATCTCCAGTATGCATGGCAGAAATCTGAGAAAGTCTAATACATTCGAGTGAAATCTCCGTTGTCATAGGAACAACGAATCCATTGTTAAATACACTGAGAGATATTGGAATTGCAATCCAAGTGATGGAGTTGCAGGAAAACTGCAATTATTTTCAAGGAATATTTGTAAATTTCCCTTAGTTTGAAGAGATGTGCCACTAACCATCAAGACACTGATTTAATACTATGATCACTATGATGTGTGGGTTGGATTATTTTATGAGAAACGGTTGTGTAGAGTAGATGTTACTTGAGTTGTGTAGAAAGTACATTACGTGAGTTGTTCTGTTGGTGACTTTATTCTGGATCGTGTGAAGAGACGTAAACCGTAAATGCTTTATGTATTTATTTATTTATTTATTTTGTTCATATTCTCCTTTGTCGGATCAAGTTCTCCAATTATTGATATTGCGTTTACATTCATGATACACGGAGTACTTTATTACATTTTACTATCCTTTTAGAGTGTTTCTCGACGTCTTTACGTACGATATTTTGATCAAAAGGGATTGAGTTGTTTATAAGTTTGCAAGTATTCTCGTTTCTGTCTTATGCACCGAGGGATACATCTACCATCTAGATCATATCTGTGCATATATTCCAACTCCTCAGCAATTGGAGAGCCAGAACTTATGCAGTCACTAGCTTCGTTGTGTTAATCAAATACCCTGCACTAAATAATAATTACGTATTTCATTATTTTGTTGTAGTTCTTTGTGACTAGGTATTGATCTTAGGCACTGAAATCAGACAGTTCCTTTCTGTTTTCAGTCTGCAGTCTTTGAGTAATTATTGGCTTCCTCCCGGACTCTCTTCCATTCTGTCCAGTCATGCAACATTTGATCATGGACTGGCTTTTGACTATATATTTCATTTACAATATTTTGGATTTCGTTTTAATTTTGTATCTCTCATTTTAGAATTATTTTATTGTGGTTTCACTGCACTACCTAGCACAATTCCGTGCACCTTACTTATGTGTTATATTTTGTCTTGGTCCTATATTTTCTATTTAATGTAAAGAGTATTCTACGTAATATGTATGTTGTACCTGGTAATGAGTACCGTTTTCTATATGCTCTGCATATTTGTATATCTTTCTGTTTTGGTTACCTCTCTGTCTTTCTACTTTCATTCCCAAGGCACCTATTGTAAGGATTATTTGATTTTTCAATTCCCACTTTCTAGCTACATTTGATTTAGTCCCCACATTCACGTTCCCTCTATTTCCAAGTCGTATTTGTAGAAAATCTTCATTTCTTTTAGCGATGTATCATTTGTTAGGATGATCAGATAGTTATTATTATTCTTTTATTCTCGACATTTCGTTATAAATATATGTATTGATTTCAGTATTATGTTTAAGTATTAATCTAATACGTCCTTTAATTTTTGCATATTGTACTCTGATTACAATTTGTAAATCTGTGTTTCGTCTAATTATTTAATTTCTGTTGTCGTTTTTCATTTTGCATGATATTAGTGTTCTTAATTTACGTTCCTTCAAGGTGATCTTGGTGCATTGTTGTAATCCGAATCTCATTTCAAATTAAGTACTGTTTGTAATCTCTCTATTTGTCTATCAATCTTGTTTTTATACAAACAATGATTAACTCTTCTACCATAGCGCTTATAAAGATGCTGTTTAATGTTATTATCACCAGCAGATAAGAAATGGAGAAGAGTATCACCTTGAAGTAAGCTTCTTTTAATAGAGAAGATTTTCCCTTTTATAGTTCCTTATTTTGTATGTATCTGTAGAATCGTTTGCTATTTATTTATGTCGTATTTAGTGTATTTGGTTATCATTGGTACTACTTTACTCATGGGTAGTATTTTTTTGATTAGAACATTAGGGGGAGCACTGCGAAACGTCTTGAGGTAATTGATTATGTCAAGCTCAGACTCATTTTTCTTTTTTTGCAGCTTGGCAGTTTTATTCTTCTGTAGTTGATCTTTGCATCCTTGTAAACATTTGTAGTATCCCTTGTGCTTTTTGGAAAACAGATCCCATGTTCTAGTTTTTTTGCCTATCCTTGTGGTATTATTGCTGTCAAGTCTTCGAAGTATGCTAGAAACCAGATTATGGAATCGTCGTTTTTAAGATTTGCTGTTTGTTTAAACATGGATATTAATATATTGTTTCCTCTGTTAGTAAGCCAGTCATGTCTTGACGCCATTACCTTCGGTATCTTGTGAAACAACGCTGAGGACATCCTATGTATAACTGTTAATATTTTAAACAGATGTTTGAGATTTATCATTTTCTTGTGCTTTCTTTTTTCTTCTTTTGCAATACGGCTCTGATAATTGTGTTGTTATGACCATCTGTCAGTGTTCAATTGTTGTGTTCCTTGGTACGAACGATCTCATCCATAGTGAGTCATTTGCTACCCATACTCCTCTGCAGAAATATTCACTAACTTTCGCTGTTGGCGCTACATAAATTTCTATTTTATTTTACCTGATTCTTCATAGAATTATTTTCGTGTTGGAGTAAAGATGTTCGATTTTCTCAAAGAGTTGATATCGCTTTTTATATCGACAGATCCTTTGTAATTTAGCCAGGATCTTTGATTTCAAGCGCTCTTTGATTTCGTGTACTTTTTGTTGTTTGTTTCGTGTGCATCATTTAAGCTTCCTGTGTGTATCTTCCTTTTAAGTGTTCTATTTCGATTCTCGATATTTTGTTGACTATTTTCTCACAATGTTTTATCGGTGACTATTGTCAAAGTTTTGCTATTAGTTAGAATATCGTTCTGTAATATGCATATAGAATAGAAACATATTCCTCTATTGTCCGTTTGTGCATTTTCGATTTTATTTGAGACTTGAGGAGGAGAATCCAGTCTTTTATTAAGACTGTCATAATATTCGTTGAGTACCTGCTTATTTTTTCGTCAGGATATTTTTGTATATCATATGCATCTAGTGAGTTCAAATCCCACCGAGGTTGACTTTGCTTTTCATCCTTTCGAGATCGATGAAATAAGTACAAGTCGAGAACTGGGGTCAATATAATCGACTATCCCTTTCCTTCAACATTTCAGACCTTGTGCATATAGTAGAAAGGATTATATGCACCTAATTCTACATATGTATGTTATTTTTTAAACTAAGGGAGAATGATAAGCTTTTATTCGTATTATTTACCCTGATTGTTGTGAGTGATGGGTCAGAGTGTTTTTGTACGACTTGTTTTCTGTTTGTTTACACGTTGTATCTGATTTGCTGCCTTTACGAACATTTGAAATGCATTAATTATACAAATTAAAGGTAAATAATTATTTCACAAGTATTAATTACAGCTACATTGTCCCCCTTCCCTATTTTTATTTCGATTTGATTCGTTGCTATTTAATTGGTATTAAAAGAAAATTTTCAGTTCAGTCAAGGAGCTCTCTCTCTCTCTCTCTCTCTCTCTCTCTCTCTCCATCCCTCTCTCTTTCTCTCATGTTATTACCACCTAAACCTAAATGACATAACCCAAATTTCATCTGACCAGGCTGAAGCATCTACTTGTTTACGTCTTGTGAAAAAGAGTCATGATACTAGTCAGATGGTATGTTTGCGGCCAATACTCTGTGTGCAAAATGTTCAATTAATGTATTGATGATGTGCGTCTGTGGAAAATTGATGTGTTAATAATGTGCGTCAGTGGAAATGTGTAGAGAGTGAGAAAGTCGCGTCACCATTTAATAACAAAATGGAAGTGCTGGAGAGCTCTTTTTTTTTAGAGATTGGAGTACCGAGAAGCCATAATAAACACCTCCTCCTCCTCCTTTTCCTCTATTTCTTGCTCATTATCAAACATATCACTTGCATTATCGTTGCTTATTTCTTGGTCGGGTCTAATCGAGCAGATATACGATTAAATGATATCCAACCGTGACCACTTCTTTTATCCTAAAATACCTTATTAATCCACCTTTACAATGTTCACAAACACATAAACACACGTACATACCTGTTTGCTCAAGGATATGAAAGATTAACATGTTTGAGTGTGAGAAAGGTAATGATATCCTATACCATTTTTCAAGAACATTTCTTATATAAGAGAACCAAACATGTATCAGAAGTGAATCGGTACTCTTTTAAAATAATTTATAATCACGTGATATATGCCACTACATCAATTTATGCATAAATGGTATGGATGTAAATTTGAAAATATTTATAATAGATGCAGGCGTGGCTGTGTGATAAGAAGCTTGCTTCCCACCCACGTGGTTCCGGAGTCAATCCCACTGCGTGGCACCTTGGGCAATTTTTTTCTATTATAGCCTCGGGCCGACCTAAGCCGTGTGAGCGAATTTGGTAGACGCAAACTGAAAGAAGCTCGTCGCATATATATATATATATATATATATATATTTATATATAGGACGGGCTTCTTTCATATATATATATATGTGTGTGTGTGTGTGTGTCTGTCACCCACTACCGCTTGACGACCGGTGTTGGTGAGTTTACGTTCCCGTAAACTAGCGGTTCGGCAAAAGAGCTCGATAGAATAAGTACCCGGCTTACAAAGAATCCAAGTACCGTGATCGATTCATTCGACTAAAACTTATTCAACGCGGTGCCCCAGCATGGCCGCAGTCTGATGACTGAAACAAGTAAAAGATAAAAGATAACAGTGTGTACATTTTTGAATAATCTGATTTGTTCATATCATTATTAAAACTTGAATATCTTTAATAATAAAGTCAGACTTTTCGTGCTCTGATATATTCTTTACCCTGAATTAGTAAATTAATTAGCTCAGGATCAGATTACTTAATTATTGACATGTGTTATTTATCCCACTTACACTAGTCGTGAATACACATCAAATATCTGGAGATTAAACACATTATAGAGTAATGAAACACATCTGCGTCAAAATAATGACGCTTCTATTATTGGTAGTTCCACAAAGACGGCGAGCTAGCAGAATCGATAACACGCCAGACAAAATGCTTACCGGCATTTCGTCCGTCTTTACGTTTTGAGTTCAAATTCCACTCATGTCGTCTTTGTCTTTTATCATTTCGGGGTCGATAGAATAGGTACCAGTCGAGCACTGGAGTCGATGAAATCGACACACCCCTCTCCTCAAAAACTGTAGGCTTTGTCCCAAAATGTGAAACCATTACTGGTCCCACATATAAATATATTAAAAAAAATATTATTCTAAGTAAAGACTAAAACATATATTTTATTGTGGATGTTTATGTATTTAAATAACTGAGACTAACATAACATCACAAGAGAAAATATCGCCCTTAAGATACTGCTACATTGGTACATTTCTCATATTGTAGGTATCATATTTTATGAAGGCCAATAAATTAAACTAGCTTATTTCTGTGCAGAAAATGAAGCCCCTGAATCAGTTGCATACCATATAGTATATCTTGTCATATGGCGCTATTGACACGAAGATAACCAAGTAGATCAAGACAAGCAAAATATGACTTCGATGACTTGCTTCTTTATTATGACGAGTAGTTTCTGATCAAGCTTAAGTGACTGTGCGTAATTTGAAAAACACCAACTTATTAGCTTACTTACTGAACATTGAATATAAAGTTTGGAAATCAAGCACTATTGCATCAATCTAATGTATAACTCAGCTTTATATGTTAATTTTACTATATTCTTTCATTACAGTGCAATGAGTATCGTTTAGCCTCGTACACTATGTGACCTATTGGTTAAGATGCATATGTCAGGATTACAAAGTCAAAGGTTCAATTTCAGGTCCAGGCGATGCATTATTTATTTCAGCATGGCACATAATTTTGCGTTTTCCCAATCTACTCCACCATAATGAGTGCCAACCGGATTCTGGTGCAGTCCTGTCTCCATTTAAATGTTCTGCATAATCAAGGCTGAGCGGTTCGCGACTAGCTACGACAAATAGTGATAATATATGAAATTATAATATTATAATATTATGATAATATTATGAAATTATACTCGCTCGCGAGTGATGGCGAGTTGTACTTGGGATATGAAAATGAAAATTTGAACTCACGATGTAGAGAAGCAAATATAAATACTTATGACATTTATTTCAACATACCACTGTTACAGACAACTACAAGGCGGCATTTCGTCCATCTTTATGTTCTGAGTTCAAATTCCGCCGAGGCCGACTTTGCTTTTCATCTCTTTCGGGGGTCGATAAAGTAAGTACCAGTTGATCACTGGGGTCGATGTAATTAACTAATACCCTTCCTTGAACTTGCTGGCCTTGTCCCAAAATTTGAAACCATTATTACAGGCAACTACAAGGCGGTGAGCTAGCAGAATCATTAGCGTGCCGGATAAAATGCTGAGCAGCATTTTGTTTGTCTTTATCTTCTGAGTCCAAATTCGAACGGATAAAAAGCAAAGTTAACCTCAGCAAAATTTGGGCAGGGTTGACTTTGCTTTTGTATCCTTTCGGGGTCGATGAAATAAATACCAGTCAAGCACTGGGTCGATGTAATTGAGTATCCCCCGACCTCCAAAATGTCAGGCCTTGTGCCAATAATAGAAAGGACTATTACAGACAACTCTTCATTCTCAGCCAAATATACAGGAGCGTCTTCAAATATTTTGATTCAAGTAAATTAGCATCTGGTTTTAATCAAATTCGCATCTTTCAGAAATATTCAGTAGAAAAATAAGTTTAAATTCCTCATCATTTTATACTGTGTTCTTTTTCATCAACATAGTTTTAAGATGAATATATTCATTCTCTCGTAATAGGATTCAATCTTGGTCCTTAAAACATCAACATAACAGTTTCGAATCTAATATGCAAGTCTTTTCATTATCTTTCCATTTTCAGCTATTCCTACTTCGCTCAGGGTACAAAACAATAAAGACGATGATATAGAAACCGATAGCTCCAGTTGATAGGTCCACACGTGAAACGTTCACCACCTACTGTAGACAAATTTTACAGAATGAATTCAATAGATATTTGGTAGTATTGTGCTATTGAGCAATTATAAACGTACTAAAGACTTGATGTGCCAATGCTACTTTAATTTTTTTTTAAATATCAAACATCATATGGAGTTACAAAAATATTCCATCCTTATATATTTTCCTATAGTCAGTCAGTCACGCTGTGCAAGAGAAGCAACTGCAATCAATGTTGTCTGGCTATAGATGAAAACTCAATGCTTCATTTGTCGGACATTTACAGCAGAGAGCAAACCATAGATTT
The DNA here is from genome assembly GCA_027564515.1 of Octopus rubescens. NCBI lineage: Eukaryota > Metazoa > Mollusca > Cephalopoda > Octopoda > Octopodidae > Octopus > Octopus rubescens. The sequence continues at coordinate 45,319,313 of JAOPUL010004744.1, forward strand.
GATCAATAAAATCAATTTTGTAGTTTCATATGTAATAATGTTGCACCTGAAACGAAATGGCCATGTGTTTGTCCCATCTCTGGGGAGTATCATATGAAATTACTTTCCGTATGTATATGGATTCTTATCAGATCATCTGCTGAAATTGTTTTTTAATAACATATTGGTAAAATAATACCACTTCTAAACAACTTACACCGAAATGAGATGTGATAAGTTATTAAGTCTGGAGATAAAATGCACACATTCAAAATTCGCTGAAGCTTGAAGAAAAATCATGTCGCAGACACATAGTAGTAATATTTACTTTGAGTTGGTTGTTGATAAATGATTATTAATAACTAACATATGGTTGGTTTCCAC
>JAOPUL010004744.1:45430865-45447139 GCA_027564515.1 Octopus rubescens
TGAATAAAACATGCAACTCCTACTACTAATGTGTTGAGTGCCCTTTCTTTCGTTTGTCCACTCACTCGTATGTATGTGTGTATATATATATATATATATATATATTAATATACTTAATTAGTCAATGTTAGTGCATTGTATTGTACACTAGTAATGCATAAGATGTCACTAAATATTTTGTTTCTTTGATCATATTATTTTGTGTTATAATGAGGTATTTTTGTGTTCTGAAGCTTTATAAAATATAACAATATTTTTTTTAATTCCAGGATTTAATATGAAATATATTAACTGACCTCGTGCTTAAAAATCAATTCAGTAATTAATTTGTAACGTAGAAATGATCGGAGCTCAGAAGTCTAAGCGTGGCAAATTTTCAAATATGGGGTTTTTTAGTCTGTCACGAACTAGACCAATCTAGCAAAACTGATGCCATATTCAGATTCAGTACTCTAAACCTATCCCCAAATCACTCCAGTTACTTTAGCAACGAAATGGTGTTGACCAATGTAATTTATGTCGTAACATCCCACTCACGTTTTGAAGATATATTTGAGTAAGGAATTTCGATTACTACTGTATTCAAGTATTCACTGTCTGTACAGTATTGTCTAGGGGAATGGAATGAGAAAGTGACTGTATATGTGTACACTATTGTAGTTATTTGGCTTTATCCCAACTATTTTCTTGAATTCTTAGTACCTTACTCAGGTTGAGCCATGAACTATGTATTATTTCGTCGTGCATTATTCTAGGATGATTGAGGATGTGAAAGCAAATTAGCAAATTGGGATATATTCCTTTAGAAATGTGATGTTTAATTACAAATGACAAGTAGACAAACGACGACGCGTATGTATGTATAGAGAAAGAGGGGGAGAGATAGAGATGAACAGACAGGTGGATAGATATATGTAGATATATGTAGATTTATGTACGCACATATGCACTCACACACACACTTACATACATATTTCAATAGGTGCTTTGAAGTGAGTGAAAGAAGAGTGTAGAGAAAGAATATACATAATTATACATAAATAGTTAAAAGTACGGAAAAATATGAATTGGTTCAAAGTGCATTTTAACCAACTGCACACATTCATTAATCTGACACCTAGTCTATTTAAATAATTTCATTTTGCAAAATTAGATTATAATGCTTTTTTATTCATAATATAAGTGGTGTTTATTTCCACTAACCAATAAAAGTTTCCCATTTCAACATTTCCAGTATTTAAATAGAAAATATTCAGAAATGTTAACTTTAAATGTGTTAAAATGCAAATCATAAAATAAATTATAACTTACTCCTCAATCTTTAATCTTTAACGAATGTATTTCAATATACTCCGGCTGCAATTATTGTGCACTTCATATATTTTTTCGAATATATCATCGTTTTGTAGGATGGTTAACTACATGTAATAGACAGACAAGTGAATATAATTACGCATATCGCTTGAAATAGAATTGCAATACTGTAATTATTCATAACTGGATTTACACGAACATATAAAATCGACATTTTTGTTTTGTTTTCTCAAATTCTGTATATTTGTTTTAAATATGTTAACTTATTTCTTTACTGGTTTTTTTTTAGATAAATATCAACTATCATTACTTCTGACTTCGTATGAGTTGACATTGAGATTAATCTTCATAATATTATAAGAGATGAATTAAACATGAAAGAGTACTTTTAGAAATGGATGTTGCATAGATCTATTCCTGTCAATGGCTAATGTTCTTTAAGGATTTCTGCACCAAAACAGAGTGGTATTGTTTTCTGCACCTTTCCTTTTACCTCCTAGTCTATTACAGGAAGTGTCTTCTATCTTAGTCGCTTCTCTCCCTGTCGTTCTTCCTTTCTTCTTTTTGATTAATACATGAATACGAATACAATCATGAAACAAAAAAAGCACACGCTCACATTTGGAAGAAGACACGGCAGCAAGCACTAATACTGAACACATTCACCATCTCTCTCCGACATTTGAGGAATACATTCCTCTCAGACATTTTTGGGTAAGAACGGCTACTATAATTGTTGCATCATTTCATTTTCTATTCATCTGGTGTTCTAAAGACAGGAAAATCCAAACCCCTTAAGTAGTTGCCAGTTAAGTAACAAAGTGTGCTCCAGTTGCCGAGTAGCGACACCACGGACTTATCCTAGATAATGTGTGCTCCTCTTATTATTTCGCTCCTCTTATTGTTGCATAAGACTACGTATGATGTCGCCCAACTCGATACTTTAGCTGTTCATAACTATGATTGTATCACCATCCCTATATATCAACCCGCATCGACAAAGCTCGAGTGATTTGCTTGGCCACATAGCACTGGTTCAAGACTCGAAAGGAGCAGAAGTGTTGAAAGAGGACACTTTTGATGGATCGACATCACTATAATATTAATTTCCGATTGCTGGCCATTTACTGCCACCATTCAGCAGATGTTGCAACGCAATACAAAATCCATCCTCTGAACACAGGAAAGATTCTCTGTCGCGCCGAACAGTCACCACATATCGACGGTTGATACAATCTAATGCTTTAGATGTATTACGCAAGATGGGGATTATTTTGATGAAATTCCTCACGTTTGTGCGGGAATGAGAATATTATCCTCATGCAGCACCAGCTTCTTTGTGATCGCCATAGCCAACATTTCTAAGTCTAGGTTCAAAAGAATTTTGGACTTTTAATTTTCTGGCAGGTTCCCTTATACTGAGTCCGTTCCCAGTAATACCAGTACTAACCAGATGACAAAAATGGGTATACGTCAAGTCAGGCTGTTCCAATAGACAACTATCAAAATAAAGTCTGGCTCGCTACAATCAAGTTCATGGAAAGTTTACTTGTGTTTCCTATCATTTGTTCAATTGTATCTCCATTAACTGTTTTGATTTTGAGAAGAAAATGTATTGTGAGTTGTTTTTCTTAAGCAACTGCAAGCATCTGTTGGGTGAAAAAGCTTGTGAAAATGTGCTTCAAATGATCAAGGTGCTCTTCTTCAGAAGAACTGGCAATTAGGAGTTCATCGATATAGGTGAAAAAAAAATTCAAACCACGAGTAATCTCATCCATAAAATGCTGAAAGGTACTGGCAGCGTTTCGTAAACAAATGGCATTCACACAAATTCAAAATGGCCAAAAGGAGTAGTAATGGCGGTTTTTGTTATATCTGCTGATTCAACAGGTATTTGGTTATAAGCTCGAACCAAATCAATTTTAGAAAAAATGGTGCAAGCGTGCAGAGCTGCTGAAAAATCGTGGATATAAGAAATCGGATAGTGGTTTGGAACAGTTATTGAATTCAACTTGCGGTAGTCGCCACACGGCCTCAAATCCCTTGAATCTTTTGTAGAACCAGATGCAAAGGGGAACACCAGGTACTGTTAGCAGAACGAATTATTCCGAGTTCAAGCATGTGACGGAATTCGTCCTTTGCGACCTTTAGCTTAGGTGAAGAGAAGCGTCTTGGTTTAGCAACCACTGGAGCACCCTTGGGGACAATATGATGTGTGACAGTATGTGTTGGAGAACTATTCTTAAAAACGGTCCGAGTAAACTCTGGAAATTCCGATAAAAGTTCATGAAAAGCATTCGAAAGAGCTGGAATAAAAAGTAGACGATTAACTGTCGCAGGAATTGAAGAATTGAGCAGAAAGTAATGTCTGTGCGTCTATGAATTTTTCTCCTCAAATCCACGAATAAATGGAAATGGTGTAAAAGTTTGCACCTAGAATTGTGATATGGAAGGTCAGCGATGACAAACATTTATTGAAAAGGTCGGTGAAGGTTGATGTCTAAAGTGAACAATTTTTCGCCGTACGTTGGTATTGCAGAATGATTCACTGCTTGCAGTGTTAAGGTAGTCAGCTGGCGTGATTCAGACACTAATTGTCTGGGCCAAATACTGCATGCTACTCCAGTATCAACTAATAGTTTCTGCTTAGTAATAGTGTCGTGTATGAAAAAAACGCGGCATTCTGTCCTATCCAGAGATGTTGCCGGAGTTAATCTCTGGGGATTGAGTTTTCTTGGGGGTTGCCGGAGAAGGAAACCTACATGGCGATACACATTTGTGCACTTTAGAACCAAACCTATGTTGGTACCAACAGTATTGACTGATACCTATGCTTGATGAATGGCATAACTTGGAAGAAGAACGACTACTTGAACGTGAAAAACACGAAAAAGAAGGAGTTTAGACGTAAAATTTGCCCCGTTCAGAGTTGGAGTTTTTGTTTTTATCAAATTCCTGTCTAAAACTAGAAAGCTCCGTTGATACAGTTGAAATGACAGGAGTACTTTCAATTACCTGTGAAACTGTAGAATATATATCTATAATCCCATAGGCCATGTCGGCTGGGTGGAACTATGGCCTTTTATCGTTGTTAAAATAGCCTGTACGTTGCTTGGACGTCTCGAGAAAAATAACTGCTTCATCAATGGGATGGTTCCTTGCCAAATCTCTCATTTTTCTCAATAATTGTGACGGACGCTTATCCCCAAAAACTTCCTTATACATACATAAGTTGGTGATAACGCTTTTCCTTTGAATCAGAAGTGCGCCGCACAATTTCTCTCTTCATTGTAGCATACGAGGGGTTTAGCTTGTTAGCGGCAATGAGATCTTTAACATCGCCGGCCAACACCGGTGGCAGAGAACTGATTAGCAAATGTGATTTTCGGCTGTCAGAGGTAACGTTGTTGGCAGGAAAATTTGTTTTTAAAACTGCAAAAATCAAATGTTGACGCCCCCGCTAAATGGAGGACAGGCGTAAGAGAAATCAGCTTGCAATGGCGAAGCGTTAGAAGTCTGAGACGCAGTTGAAGGTGCTGGAGAATGCGACATGCTGAATGTTTTTTTTTTTTTAAAATGAATTACTCCGGAAAGAAAAATTGTCAGATATCAAAAATCAACAAGGAAACGGAATATTTCACGAAGAAATACATTTTTAACGACGTAACCAGTAGGGATTGTGAATAAAAATTAACATCTAGGAAGATTTGACTGCCCTTTCTAGCGCTCGAGGTTACTAAAAGACCTTATCTGAAGAAAGGGATAAAATAACTCGACAAGAGATATTTTGTATTAGTAAAAAACATTTTAAAATCTACATATCGGTTATCTCCACGACTGGACTTCCTTTTTCAGTCAATCATTTTAATGGATACGCGGTTTAAAAAATAATTCTTATTTGCGACTTATCTTTCAAAAGCGTTGGGTTAAAAATGGTGGCCAGTAAAAAACAAATGTGGTTTACCAACACAAGCGACTTACATTTGAAATGAAGCATATTGATAAAGGATATCTTGAAGCGAACAAATGAAGGATATCTTGAAAAGTGAAGTCATTTCCACACAAAGGATTTGAAGCGAAGGTTGTTGTAAAACACATCAAGGTCACCAATTTATAACTGAGGGTGTGTGTGTATGGTCATGTGTGTCGGAGAATGTAGTGGAAGAAATGAATATAAATACATCTGACTCATTTTATAGATTATGACATTTTTTATCTCAGCTACTTTATAAGGATTGAAACGACTTCTGTAGATATGCTGGTCAAACTTCAAAAGAGCTTCATTAACTAGGCTAGTCAAGAATTCGCCGCTTGGTTAGTTCGTTACTGGTCATATCATGGAAACCTGAAGTGTCTGTTGCCGGAACCTCTCTTCTCTCTCAGTACTCTCTAGAACTATTCTTTCTTAGGGGAATTATCTCCCCTTATATAACTCGTGTGTGGGAACGTCAGGTCAGTCCAATTCTCTAAGGGATGAAGACGCTTACGTGGCACCTAATTGACTTGTCCATCACAATCCCAAAAGTGTAGCCAAAGTCTAAAACGACTTTGTGCTGGCTAAAGGTAGAGATTGGACAATAGCTCCGTACATCATTTTACCGATCCGTTTTATTATTTCACCGTTTTCCCAATCTTCTTTCTCATTTCTATATGCTCTGAAAAACACTTTATCGACAGTTTTTAAATCATTGGTCGTATTTTTCGTGTTTTACCTAGTTTCTGATTTTCTTCCAGGTAATAACTTGTCGAAAACTGACTGCACTTTCCTGGCGGATGTCAATTCAGCAGACGACATGCATGAAGGGGCACTTGGGGTCAGCGATACACTGTACACTCTAAGGAATTGTGTTAATGTTATATCACTCACTAACTCATTTCTACACTTTTTAGCGCTCTTCTGAACGTTTATACAAAGCTTGTCCATTCGATCGTGGGTGATACGGCAGAGTAGTAATATGTTCAATTGAGAACATCTTACAAACTCTGACCACAAGATTCCCTTTTGATGAGTATGTCGCCGTGGTAATCCAAACCTGATAGCATAGTGTCCATTAATTGTTGAAAAATACTTGGTGCTACCTTTATACCGAAAGGAAGTCTATTTAATTTATATAATCCTTTGTGGGCATTAATCACTAATAGTTTTGAACACTTCTCTTCAATTTGTATCTGCAGCGCTACGCTTCAGATAAGTCCAACCTTTCTTGTAGTTAACCCTTGAACAAAAATTAGACATTTAAGCATGTATGGGGTTAATTCATTCTGTCTGTATCTTTCGCACTGTTTGTTGACGATCCCAGCATAGGTGACGAAATCTTCATCATCATTTTTAACCAAATTCAAGCATTGCTAACGCGAATTGAAAACGAAACTGTGTTCACTAAAGGTTTTTGATACAAAGTTTATTGTTTCATCGAAACAAATCTCACCTGGCTTTTTAGGCAGTATGTAGTTACAGTATATTTCATGTTTAACAGGGGATAGCTTTCTTAACAGTGATCGTACCTTTTTTTTCGTCAGACCAATCTTTGCATTCTTCATTGCAACCTCCTTCATATCATCGCAGATATGCCGAGAAGGTTATCCATTCTTCTGGATTATACGTGAATTCTCCAATTGAGTTTGCTACACCGTCTGGCGAATATGAACTTGAAGTATTTTCTGGCTTCTTTAATATCTATTCCAGCAACTGCCGGTTTTTCTGTTGCTGCTGTTGTAGTTGTCCTTGCAGCTGCTGTTGTTACTGCCATTGCTGCTGCTGCTGCTGCTGTAGTTGCTTCTGTATTATCTGCTGCTGTTCCTGCTGTTGCTGTTGCAACTGTACCACGGGGACCACTATGGTTTCCATGTTACAACACATTTTCCTTTCGTCGTACAAAAGATAAATCAAAACGTCCAACGTAAGCTTCCAACGAACTCGTCGCCAATTTTTTGTATCCTGTATATTAGGATACGTAATTAACGAAGCGGGGAGGGGACAAGAAATATATTCACACGACGCACAAAATGACCATTTTAAACTGTGTTATTGTTCGTCACCACAACAGTAACAGAGAAGAAACAAATTGCATGCTGCTTTTTAATGACAGTCAGCATTCTTTATACGACAACCGGTCGCACACACCAAGAGAAATCAGGAAGCGATAACAGCATACGAAGAAATCATAAGTAAGAAAACTTCGCAAAACAATTAGCAGCTAAATGACATAAGAGAAGAAATTTTACTTCAGTTGAAATTAAACAAACAAATTCGAATATATGCCAATCGTATCCTACACCAACATCAAAGGAAAAGTAGATTATATAAGAAAATATAGCTGGTAGTCGTAGTCTTCAAGTTGGAAAAAAGAGTAATTAAATTTTCAAAGAGAAAACAATCGACATCGATATTTTAATTGGGCAAAATGTAAATTAAGTGATGAAATAAAGGTTTGAAAGCAACAACTTGCCACCAGAACAAGTAGAAGTAAAATTAAAACATGTTCTAGAGTAATTAGATTTTGAAAGATTTAAGCTTTAGCGTACGGATTGCGAACTATTAACAGTGAAGTGAAATGTTTAAACGAATTGAAGTTTAGGAAAATTGAATTTAAAAAAATAATTACAAAAGCAAGTAAAACTATTTATTTCATACAGAAAAAAAGGTTAATAAGCAGTTTATTGGCTTTGTAAACATAGTTAAGTTGCTTAGATTCTGGATTGGAATAGCAAAACAATACCAACGTTATAAAACGGAGAACGGAGAAAAAAAATTTAGAGGTGAGAGGTAAAGTGAAAAACAAAAGTGAGTGAGTAATTTATTAAGAGAGACGATGTTTAAACGAGTTTGGAGCTGTCTATCGGTGAGAAAAGCAAACAGGTTACTTAGATTAAGTTTTGCAGGTGAAATTAAAATCCGAATAAGAACTCCTTAAACTGATATTATTTACCGTGTTAGTCATACAGAAACTAGAAAAATCTTTTAAATTAGGAAAATTTCAAATTATGGGGTACAAGAAGAGCATGATTTAATTTAAAAGCTCTCCGAGACAGAACGCACGAAGATAACTGTGATAATCTCAGGAGTCTCTTTGTTATGCTTTTCGACAGAAATCAAGTGATGCTGATTACTTATCCAATACAGATATTTGTTAGTGAGAGGTCTGTATATGTTTCTAGGTAATTTCAATAGAATGGTTTCAAATAGAATGTCTAAAACTATCACGTCTTATTTTTTGTGAAGTCCTATTACTGCACATCTGGGGATTCTCGCGTAAACTACCAAATAAGCTAAATACATGGCATGTTCAAACAATTTGGTTATACAAATATACCACTGCATTCTTCGTTGTAAATACACCATAGTCTTTTGTCAGCTAAGGGAGGTCCCTATTTAACCGTAATATATTGGTGAGATTTGCGGCTGAGCCGAATTAGATACTGGTTGGCACTGTGCGCATTACTCCTCCTACTATAATTTTCATTAACATATCAGAAGTCGGTTAGGTAAAAAATACATTTTTTGTACAAAGAATGCTCTGCGTCTTAGTTGTGCTTATATATTTGCATCGTATTGTTTTAGTGCGACGACGAATAAATATTTATGCATAATTCACCAAGATAGCTACTGCTGTGTGCGGAAAACCTAAATACCTCTATGACAACAATGCTACGAAAAATTTCCTATCTATCATACATGGATTAAAAGTAAGAAACTAAGAGACGAGTTGGCCCTTGTCCACCATCTCTGTTGTACACAGTTTTAAACAATGTTAACAGCTTGACGTATTGGGAAAAATAAAGACTATGCTATTTGCTGCAACCATGATTTGGGTACAATAAATCACTTCGATAGTTAGAAAGATTGACAGAGAGATAGAGAGATAGACAGATAGACAGACTTCTATAAGCTTCAATATGATTTCTAACGTATTCAGATAATTTTTGTTAAATCGAGAAATATTAACAGTTTAGAATAAATAACAGCTTCTTGAAAATGGAAGGCGGGATACTTGAAGTTACATCTCTTATAATCTTGGGATAAATCCGTTTTTCGGCCTACCAAAATGCAATATAATTTATTGATAAATAAGTTAATAAGCCCGAGATAAAGAAATTTATAAGACAAGGATATAAAATATAATTTTAGGAGTTCAGATGTTTGCGAAATTTTGAATACATAATTTAACATATTTTTATTGTTCCTACGACGAATATAAATCGCCCGTCCTCATTTTTGCACATAATGTTGCCATGCGTGTGGGCTGTGGGACTGCGCAAGTGCAAAATAATTTGACGCCTATATATTTTCGATAAGAGACATATTTCGTATATCACTGTCAGTAATTGACATTCTAATTCCTATAGTTTCAATCGATTTTATAAGACAGTTAAAATCCTGTAAAAATATGCCATAGAAGATAACGATAAGAATACAAACGTTCGGTCTCGCTACCATCACTCATATACCGCGAAATAAAGAGAATCTGTTTAAGCTTACTGCAGAATATATAGAGATTAAAAACAACTTATAATTGCAGCCTGAGTGTACTGTTAAAAAAAAAACTCATGTTAAAAGTGATCTTTATGTTACCACTAGAGGCAATATGAAAACATTGTGTATACTTGCTTATGGACAATTACTTCGTCTGTCGACTTGCCTCTGAAATGATTACAGACGTTTCAAATTTTAGCACAAGGCCAGAAATTTGTGGGGAGGGATTAAGTCGACTACATCGACCTCATTGATTGATCGGTACTTAATTTATCGCCCTCCGAAAGGACGAAAGGAAAAGTCGATCTCTGCGGTAATTGAGCTAATTGCCTAAAGACGGATGAACTACTGCTAAGAATTTTGCCCGGCGTGTTAAAGATTCTGCCAGCTCGATGTCTTACAAATCTTATTAACGTTAAGATTTGTGGAAAGGAGGAGAGCCAGCAGAATCGGTAGCGTGCCGGGCAAAATGCATATCGGCTTTTACGCCGTCTTTACGTTCTGAGTTCAAATTCCGCCTCGGTCGACTTTGCCTTTCATCTTTTCAGCGTCGATAAAATAAGTACCAGTTAAAACAGTGGGGTCGATGTAATCGACCTCCTCCCTCCCCTCAAAATACCGGCCTTGTGCCAAAATTTGAAACCAATATTAAGATTTATGAAAACGGGAAGCTGGCGGAATCGTTAACGCTCCGGAAAAATGATTAGCGGTATTTGTTCCGACTTTACGTACTGAATTTAAATACCACCGAGATCGACTTTGCCTTTTATCCTTCTGGGATCGATAAAATAAATACCATTTGGACACTGTGTGTCGATGTAATCAACTTACCCCCTCCTCCAAAATTGCTGACCTTGAGCAAGAATTTGAAACGAATATTAAGAGTTGTGTAAGTAGATATAATGAAACATATCTTTCAAAGCTAGTAATACCTGGTACAAGTGCTCTTCACACCTGTACTGTAGCCAACAGGATTTACACCCAAATGAAAAAGCATCACTAAAAAATATTTCGGAATGGCTAGTAAAAGCCTGTGGGACACCAACACTCGATTAAATCAGTACTTGATTGGAAATTCCTTTTGTAAAATTCGGAAGGATAAAAGGCAAACTTCATTGTAGCAGTGTTTTAAAGTAGAACATAAAGAGTCAGAACGAAATACCACAAATCATTATGTCCGACGCGCTTACGATTCTGCAAATCAGTAATTTGCTTCACTAAATCGTACAAATAGACACGATCATAATGATAAATTCACAATTCATCAACTACAGCTTCTGACAGTATTAATTAAATTATACAGATTCTAAATTATATATATAAGTGAAATTAATAATTTTTAAAGAAGTGTGCTACTTGGAAATGTATTTTTTAACCATCATTGACCGAGAAGTGACTTGCAACCCACCAGAGAGTTAAAGAGAACGGTAAGACTGCAAAAAGTTCTTCGTCTTATGATCTAAGTCGGAAATAACTTACGAAAGAACAAATATTTTAATCCTTAACGCATCACGGCTAACCCTAATCATCTGGAGGGAATACTACACTAACAGCAACAAGAAAGCACACACACTCGCAAACGTTAACAACTGAGTGAAAAAGCATCACGATTTGAAGGCGCCTGGAAGAATCGGAGTAGTTGCATTCTGATTCGAGAAGTTAGGTCCTACAGGAGGAGAGTCACATTATATGGTAAAGATAACTATGGAACACCGTAACGACATGATATTAGCGACAAGATACTTTATAGCGTCATTATTTTGATAATTGTCGCTAATGTCCTCTTAACTTCTTACCTGTGCAAAGCAATTTTATAATTTTATTTCTAAACGTCCATACCTATGTTCAGATTTTTAGTTAGCCTTTGTTTCATACGTTCTGCGTAATATGAAACTTTCCCTTCAGAAGTCCCAAGTTATTCTGGTGGTTGAGAGAATTGGGAATGTATCATATATGATGCATTAGCACCAGGGAAATAATGGTACACAGGACAAGCAAAGGATCAAATCTGTACATTCCTTTGAAAAGTGTTTATTGCTAGTACCATGTTTCAGATTAATTAGGCGAATTTCTTCTTTCAACCTCGATATTCATAAAATATTTAATTGGTTCATCATGACAGTAGCGGCAATCCATTCTCAAAAGGAATTTACGGTATGAAGTGTGTTGTCACTACAGGCATGTCGAATAAATAGGCTACAGTAATTCTGAACATACTCAATGATGTGTATTCGAATCATATCAGATTCATCAAATTTGTTGCGGGATTAATGCTGTAAGAATAACATTCCACAAAATTATATGGAACATTATGTCTAATAACAAACGCGAACAACATATGTTCCTAGTTTATAATTAATTAGCCGAGGATGCGTTCAGAAAAAAATAGCGTTGTCAGAGTAGTAAAATGTTCACAAAAAAAGACAATAACGACGTGAAGCTTGTTAAAAAGCGTCTTCCAATTTCCCGTCACTGTATGTAACTAAATGTATATACTTGGTTAACAATCAGTATTTCTGATTAAGTAGTAAATCCAAATAGAGGGTTCCAAAATATAACACATAAAACTGGACAGCACAAGTAACGACATAATAAGTATTTATTATCGCCTTGCAATGGTAGTTCTTTATTCCAAAATCTGCGTAAGGTATGTAATGCAACGTGTTGATGAAGATCAGCTACAAAGTTAATTGACTGAGACAGTTGTTTGGAACCTGTTGAAAGGTGTGTACTCGCAACAGCTGCTGTGGCTGTAAGCTATTGCATCCTATCGAAGTGATGTGCATGCTATCTGACAAAGGATGGGCAACGTATAATACCTGCTGAAGTAGTAAATGCCTGTGGCTAGAATTACTGCACCTGATTGCAAGCAACTCACTTGCATGTATGTACGTAATAAGCGACAATGTTTGTGGTAAAGCGAGGCCACAGATGGACGTTATAATTCATAATTGAAACGATTAAATATCCACTCAAATTTGCATATTACACTCCAGAAATTGTTGACGATGTAGGAAAGTTAGTATAAAAGTTTTATGAGTCAATCTAATATATTCTATTTTTTTTTATAATAGTAGAATTAGATGATGTATGGAACTATTCATTATTAAGTCAATTACTTCCGGCAAATAATCAAGCATTTCATTGAAGTGGAAACAAAGAAATTGTTGGTTCAGTCGCAACAGATTTAACATGCAGCAGCAAATAGCAGATAACATTCCAAACATGTTATGGTCAGGAAATTGGCCCAGCATACTGATCTGGTTTCCCAAACTACCGATATATTAATGTAGTCAAGAATAAAAATACCAACTTTGCAGAAAACGTTAGGCCATCTTTCTGCTTAAGCATATTATATCAGCAAACCATACGTCTATTGTTTGCTTTAAATCTTATACATAAAATTCTTAGTCGATTAAATCAAAGCCAGAGTTGAATAATAGCAAATGTTATCGACCCCGGATATTGAATGACAAAGATGACTTCGACAGTATTTAGACTCAGAATATAAGAAGCCGAAACAAATACCGTAACGTATTTTCCGACGCTCTAACAACTCTGTCAATATTAAATATGATACTTGGCCATTAAAAAGACCATTGAAAATCCAACATAATAGTGACTGATACATAAGCAAAAGGACAGGTCGATGAGGTTCTGCCAAACAAGTTTTAATTAATAAAGCACTACCGTCTCGTGTAAAAGAAAGCGCAACGCTGAAGGAACATTGGGAAAGTTTAGATTAATTACAGTCGGACATTGATTCTATTTTCCACTCATATTTTCTGGAATCATTGCATTTTGACAAAAGAGCCGTCTGTCATAGTTACCCTCTCTTTAAATGGTGTGTGACAACCTGGTAAACCATCTTCAATAGGGAAATCGGCTTCATTGATATCTAAACTTCCAAGATATTGACATAAACAGAAAATTTCCAAAGAAATAGTGAAGCTTTAGTAAATAATAAGGAAGAAGTGGGTTAAGATCTGGCTAGACAGACTTCGAGTGCCGTCTGGTAATGTTTAACAGAATTTTAAGTTTTCTAATGTGTGGAGAGCAAAGTATTAAGTTTCCAATTTCGAAAGGATTTTTTGCAAGCATATCCCATAACTGATGGAGAAATGTACCCCCAAAGAACTTGTAAAATATGCTGATCTAATTTTCAGTGAAGCTCCAAAAGACTTTTGTTCTTTGCTAAAATTTATTGAACAAAACAAGTAAATCTCTTGAATCTCCAGTTGCGACCGGAATGTTCACATACATTTAGGAGGCAAGTAGAGTAGTTAGTATCTACACAAAAATCTTAATTCTTTCTATGTGTTATGATGTTGTTGCTAATCGATATATAATCCAAAGGAAACACTGCTCTTGGACTAATATTTTTAATAACGAATAACTGTTTTCCCATATAAGAATTTACTAAAATTCCCTAAAGTAAATTATCACTATTAATATATTTATGAGATAATTGTAATCTAACATGATATATCGTTCTGAAATTCAACAATGCAACCGATATGAATATTTTATAGAAAGAATTCTAGAGAAAAACAGTGTTAATGGTTAATCGCTTCCAAGTGTACACAACCTTAACCCATGTTATGAATTTACATTTGCCCCCATAATCATTAGCATTTTTTATCATGTTATTAAAATATCAGGTTTTCACAAATTCAACTTGTAAGAAGAGCAGTGCGATATATAACTGCTGTTTTATTTAAATTCGAACGAGATATCTTTGCTTCTTAGTCTATAATGAATACTCAAAGAATTGAAAACAAAGAAACATATGTACATTGACATATACACATAAATATATAAGCGTATACATATGAAATTGAAAGACACATACACATAGATGTGAAACAGTGTCATCTAATGTGTTAGCTACATATTCATATGTAACTTCTCCATTAAAATAAGTAGCCTAACACAGATCCTAAGTTGAGAGCATATCTCGAATTTACTTCTATTTGTAGGTGTTTGTTATAGAACAAATGGTAAGTCTTTGGAGAATCGCAATTAGTTTAGGTTATCTATTAGAGCGACTTCATTCCTTTACCTATATTAATGCCTTTGATGAATACATGAAAATAACGATTTCCCATTTCTATACCTATATGATCTGATGTTTTGTGTTTGTTTATATAACAAATGGTTATTCTAGTCTATAAAACCCCTTTAATGTACTGAATTCGATAAGAGCGCTTCTAACGTGTTCTCCGAATAAACATGAATGGTAACTTATTGGCTGTTAAGATTCTGTACAAGTACATTGAACATCTGATACCTTTGATGTTACAACACTTTACACTTTAGCATTATTTTGATAATAAAAGTGTATTTGATTTAGTAGACAGATACGATCAATCTGATAGGGTATTTCAGTTGGCAATATCAGTTATAAGCCTTGAGAGATTCAGGCTAATAAAGATAGAACTGAAAGTTTTAGAACTACTTCCAAAAATCCTATGATATATATATTTTCATAATGTTCTACTTTGATATAGGTACTTGATTTTAATTGTCATTTTTCTTACCAAAGACCCCTAATAAAGTGTTAATAAATTCACCTACGCACGTCTAAAAAATCCTACATTTAGCCACACTGTGTAAATATACCATATATATAAAGAACAGTTCGACTACTTTAGGGAGGCTATTTCTGGGTTAACGACATTATAGATTCTTGTTTGTACCTGAGAGATAGGAAGCGTCTTAAAGTTATTTATCAAAAAGAATGCTCTCTTTTACACATTTTACTTATGTATCACTATATACTTATATATCATCATATTCGCAGGCAGAATGAAATAGCTCAAGTATTAAAACAAAATATGTGGATAAATTTAAAAGTTACATGCATATGCGTGATATACGTAAAGTATATATTATTTCACTTTGTTTACGTTTTAGACGATAGACTAGTAGAATCTTTAGAGAATTGGAGAACATTCCGTACGTTTTTTGTTTGTTTAGCTGTTAACGTTTTGATTTTGTCTACCGTTCCTCCGAGTTGGATAAAATAATGTACCAGCGGCGAAACGCAGAAGTCGATGGTACAAACTAATCTTCTCGCATCAGAATAGCTAGCCTTGGGTGGAAATAGAAGAAATAACTGCTGTCTCATATGGTATGGGAATTGTTAAAATTGGTATGTGAATTGTTAAAATTGGTATTTGAATAGTTAAAATTGGTATGTGACCTGTTAAAATTAGTGCCTGTTACTCAAAGCTTAATTGTAAGTAGCACTAAGTTGCTTACTCTGTCTGTAGAATGAGTTTGAGTCGATAATATGGCTACTGATAAGAAGGCAATTACAAGTCGAAAGTAGTGGAGATATTTCCGTGTCCAAATGCAGAGAACTCTGTTGCTAAACCATATGGTCCATTTACTCACAGATGGTTAGTGTAGACTTCTCAATCATCCATTAAATTATACACACACACACACACACACACACACACACACACACACACACACACAC
>JAOPUL010004744.1:45467371-45477857 GCA_027564515.1 Octopus rubescens
TAATGATGATGATGATGATGATGATGATGATGATGATGAAGATGATGATGATGATGATGATGATGATGATGACGACGACGACGACGACGACGACGACGACGACGACGACGACAACGACGATGATGATGTTCTAGATGATGATAATGATGTTCTAGATAGTAATGATTCAACTAGCTCTGGATCGATAAAGTGCATCAATTTTTCTCCATCTGTACATTCGTTTGCCAACAACAATGCGGGGATCTCAAATGAATTTATGCTCACGCCGGATGCAAAGGAAAGTGAATATTTTACGGTACTTTTCGATAATGAGATGATAAACTTTATTGTGCAAAAGACTCAATTATTTTAGTATTTGTATTTATCTAAAATGAAAATAAGTATAAAAGTTTCCCTTGTTTTCTTTTTTGCCCGTTTCTCACACACATTCATGCAACCCTTTCCCGCTGTTTAAGGGTTAAACATCCTGTCTGTACACTTACTTTTAAATTATTGATTACTATTTATTGCTAATGCAGGTAACAACTGGCAGAAAGTATTCGAGATGACCGAAAACTCATTTAAAAGAAGTCCTATTTATTTATACTGGGACAAATTGCCTATTGAAAAGGTAATGAATTTTTGAAATTTCAAAATGATTCTCATTTAACAAACAATCTATATATTTGTCAATCCGCTATCTTTTGGGGTATTTGATTTTTACCTTTTTCTGTCGATATTGCAACGGTGTATGTCATTAGTGTTCTTGGTCCATTCTGTTCTCGCAGTTTAACCTTTAGAGACAAACAGTATCCAGTTTTAATACCTTCACATATCTCCATACATGGTATGTTTATAACTAGATTATCCATTGTGCTCTAGCTTTTATCAGACGGTAGACGATAATCTAAGAGAGATGACTGAAACAAATAAAAGATAATGATCGAGCCTCTCGAGGTGTATGCATATGTATTTATGTGCGTACGTGTATATGAAAGATAATGTGAGTAACTACAAATACATACGGCTGAACAAGGCGTGCGCGCACACACGTACCCCACTCGCTTCCATAAACACGTACATACATAACTACATACAGTTTTCAGTTTCTACTCTGAGTTCAAACCAAACGTCGCTTTCTACGTCATGAAAACCAAAGTAAATAAATAAAATAATCACGCAAGCAACTTAAATCCTGAAAACAATGGACCTAGAAGATATGGTATTGACAAACGTTATTGGTGTGTTTGCGTCCCTGTAACTTAGCTGTTCAGTAGAAGAGACTGATAGAATAAGCACCAGACTTACAGGGAATAAGTCCATGGGTCAATTTCTTCAACTAAAGGGTGCTGCTACAGCATGACCACCGTCAAATGACTGAAACAAGTAAACAAATAAAAGAATACGTGAAAAACGTTCCGTACCACTAAACCAAGAAGGTTCTCTCTGTTTGCATTTGCATAACTGTGATATTTTGGTTGGATTATATAGTTATCGGTTTTAAAATTCTTTCTATATTCTGTAACTGTCGCAATATACTTTTCTACAATAGGCGGAAGGGGCCAGTCGATTAGATCGACCTCAATGCGGAACTAGTATTTAATTTATCGACCCCGAAAGGATGAAAGGCAAAGTTGACATCGGCAGAATTTGAACTCAGAACGTAAAGACAGACGAAATACTGCTAAGCATTTCACCTGGCGTGCTGACGATTCTGCCAGCTCGCCACCTTTAACTGTCACAATATAGAAACATTTCTCAGGGCATCCGCACATGATTTACAGATGCTTACATTTTTTATGTTTTCCGTGAATTTTTCACAGGTCCAGCTAGTACTTTAATTATTCCTTTTATATGTGATATGTTATCTAAGTGATATGTTATATAAGTACAAAAGGGATGTGATCCCTTTTGTACTTAATTGATTAGCTGTTTCCCATAACTCTGAGCAGAATTATCGGAGATGTCCCATCTTTGACGTGTCTTGGATAATACTACTATAGGCTGTATCTATCTCATTTTCTGTTGCCAAATAGGTATAACAGGATTTGAATGTCATTATCATCATCATTCATTCATCTGCTTTCTATGCTAGCATGGGTTGGATGGGTAATCACAATCTGAGTTAATTCTTATTTGAAGTTATTGCCTTCCTGACTCAAAATGTTTAATTTTTGACATGGTTTCTTATGGCTTGATGCCCTTCTTAACATCAACCACTCTACAGTGTATACTAGCAACGTTTTATGATGTCACCAGTGCAAGAGCAGTAAAGATCTCGCAATGTAAGTTCAAATCATTTGAGTGCTACTAAGTGTTTTCTATATTGAGATTCTCTCAATCTCATTTGTTGACTCTCTCTCTCTGTTTATATATATATTCGGTCTAACCCATGCCTGCATGGAAAAACAGACGTTAAAGGATGATGATGATGATGATGATATATAGGCATAAGCATCACTGTGTGGCTAAAAAGTTTTTCTAATCATGTGATTTTGGGTTCAGTCTCACAGTGTGCTGCTTTGGGCAAGTACCCTCTACTATAGCTCTCAGGAAACCAAAGCCTTGTGGGTGGATTTGGTAGATGGAAGCTGAAAGAAGCCTGTCATGTGTGAATGTGTATGTATGCATGCACATGGACATGGGTTTGTGTTTGTATCTCCTTGTATTGACATCAAGTGACAGTGGTAAATGTGTAACACCATCATACAAGTGGATACCTTGCTTGGAAGTTGGTGTGGGTTGGCATTAAGAAGTGCATCCAACCATAGAAAATCTGCTTCAATGAATTCTTTCTGACCCAAGCAAGCATAGAAAAGTGGATGTTAAAATGATGATGATGTAGGGAAAATTGATCTGTGAATTTCAATTTCAATTTGATGATGTTTATTGGGATGGTTGTGAAATTCTGTTCCGTTAGAAGATTCAATTTACTGATTAAAATCTTAGGTAAAGCACTCTAATCTACTTCTTCCCAATTATTTATTGAATATCAGTTTTAGTTTGTGAATGTATACATACACACACATGCACACATACTTTCAATTCTTTTTTATTTTGCTCTTTTACTTTTTTACTTGTTTCAGTCATTAGACTATGGCCATGCTGGTGCACTGCTTTGAAGAATTTTTAGTTGAATGAATCAACCCCAGTACTTATTTTTAAAGACTGGTACTTATTCTATCGGTCTCTATTGCCGAACTGCTAAGTTATGGGGACATAATAAGCCATCACCGGTTGTCAAGCAGCGGTGATGGACAAGCACAAAGACACACACATATATATATATATATACATATACACACAATGGGCTTCTTACAGTTTCCATCTACCAAATCCACTCACAAGACTTTGGTCGGCCCAAGGCTATAGTAGAAGACACTTGCCCAAGGACTGAACCTGGAACCATGTGGTCGGGAAGCAAGCTTCTTGCCACGCCTGCGCCTATTTATTTAATTAATTTTAGCTGACTTTTATTGAATATGTATATGATTTTCAATAAGGGATCGCATTGTCCAACAAGGATGGTTGCATTGTGGTATCCGTTCCAGCTCATTGCATTCTGATGGCAATGTCTGCAACAACACTGGTGCCAAGCTGTTTAGGCTTCACCTTTCTCTTGGACATCATCTTTGACATGAGGAGGAGAGACTTGCATAGATAGGCAACTGCTAGTCTTCCACAAAAAGTCTTGCCTATTCCTGTGCCTTTTGGAGGAACTTACCAGGTGCAGAATCCCATGGTCAGCTGTGACTAAAGTGAGCCCTAGAATTCTAAGATTGGGCAATACCAATTAGACTATACTTTGTGGAGAATGTCTAAATGGTTAGTTAAAACTTGAATGAAATTAAGGAATACAATTTTGGTACATTTTACATATAATATAATATATAATATATAGCGAGAGCGACGGAGGCAGTAAAAATATACATAATATTAGAACGTCACATAAAATGAACGTAGCGTAAGAACACTAAATATACTGCAATATTTTCCAAGTGAGAAACTCATGAATGGAATCAAAGTGTAAAACACGATAATACATCGCCAGCGGCAGACAGCCACCGCCAACACCACCTCCTGGACCAGCAAATCACGTGGTTTCAGTCTCCCTCGACCTCGTCAGTACTGGCTGCCGATGGTCGGATATATCAGCCATTGTCACGCCAGCGATATACACAGAAAACCAGTGACGATAAACGCACTGATATCGCTTAAAGCCAGAAGGTAAAATATAGGGCGACTGAAAACACGTGGAAAGCTTGTGCAGGAGGTGGTGGTGGTGGTTGTGGTTATCTGCCGCTGGCGATGTATTATCGTGTGTTTTACACTTTGATTTAATTCGTGAGTTTCTCACTTGTAAAACATGAACCAAATCGGTATGATTTATTATTATACTGGACTCATAATCTAGTCTCTAATATCAGTGTATCAATATTTAAACCTTTACCCTATTATCATACTAACCTAATTAATTATCCCTACTATCAGTATGCCATAACTAATCCTATACCATGCGCTTGCATCTTGTTTAGGTGCATTTTTCAATCTATACTGTGAATCAAATCAGCTAGTCAAGCAAGGTACTCACTTCCACTATCCTTACTCTATCGCTGTAATTAATAAAATAATAACATTTTGTTCTTTTTTAATAATATATATTTGCTTTCACAACACAACCCTCTCCCCCATATCATTTCATTATGCTCCACATACTTCTAACTTCCCCAATTTTGAATAATCGATCAGCCAGTCAACTGCATTTTCCCTTCTGTGTATACCTATACAAAAGGTCAATTTTCTTCGATATCGTTCGAGTTGAATCACTTCTTCATACTTTAAAAATTATATTTTTTCCTTGAAAAGTGTTTGCCTTTAACAGAATTATGGATTTCTGTTATTATAAGCCTGTAATTATTGACAAAACGAAACAATTTGTCGCTAAAATAAAAAATATAATCCTTGATAACCTGTATTCCATCTTCCCTAAACTTAAATATTTGAAATATGTTTCAACACTGATTACTGCAAGTAATTAACGGCATAATACAACCGTTATTCGTCTGACTATTTATTTAAATATTCCTCCATTTATCTACACACACACACACACACACACACACAAACACACACACACACACACACATACACACACACACACAAACACACATACACATACACACGCATATATATATGTATATGTATGTATGTATATATATATATATACATATATATATATATATATATATACATATATATATACATATATATATATATATTCATATACAATCATATACCTATACACACACCTAGACATACACATGCACACACACAAACACACACTCATATATATATATATTTATATATATATATATATATCAGGTTGTCAGGAAAGTCTTTGGCGTTTTTAAGCGCAATAAAGGCTAAAAGATTTTAAACATACTCTCATCTTTATTCATTAAAGTAATTTGCATTATTTTTATGACCTTAATTCACCTAGAAGGCAATTTAAATATTCCATCAACATAAGACCAAGTTGCTTTTGAGGAAAAGAAGTAATCTCAGTGGGTTTTAAATCCACCTAAATAATCAAATGATTTTTCTTTTAGAGAGTTCTGCAGAGAAAAATGCAAATGATAGTTAGATGGCGCAATATTAGGGGCGTATGGTGGATGGAGCAAGAGAGCTCACACAAGTTCATGCAACTTAGTGCGGGTAGCCAAAGACACATGTGGTCGGGCATTGTCCTGGTAGAACACAACCCCTTCCTGTTGGTGATCGCTGGCCTCAATTCCTTGATCTTTATATTCAAATTTCCTAGCTGACGGCAGTACATATCAGAACTGATGGTCTGATTTTGTGGGAGTAGCTCATAGTAAATAATGCCTTTGAAATTCCACCAGACATAAAGCATGGCTTTTTTCTAATGAATATTCTGCTTTGGAAGATATTTTGGAGTGGCTAGGATTTTATTCTCACTATTTTTATTCTCCATTTTTTATCTCCAGTTACCAGTAGTTCCAGAAGCATATCACAGATGGAATACTAGTCCATGCAGTTTTCTTCGGACAGTTTGCGAGGCACCCAAACTTCATAGCGAGAAACATACCCAATCTTCACTAAGTGTTCGTGAACAGTAATTTTGGAAACTTCCAACTTCTCTGCAAGTTCCCAAGTCGTGATATTCGAGTTTTCTTCAATAGTTACCTTCAAAATATCGTCATCTAAGGTTGAGGGTCTTCCACAGCGACTGTCGTCTTCCAAGCTGAACTCACCATGTCTAAATTTTGAAAACCATCTCCGAACAGTTGATTTACATGCAGCATCTTCACCATAACCTCCACAAATGATTTTACACATTTCCGTAACATTTTCACCTGTTTTGAAGAAGGAAACTATTACGTGGCGAATATGCAACTTTTGGTTATCCATTTCAAATGGCAAATAGGGCTGAAAGAAGTCAAATATATGCTGATTTTCAACGTGGAACCTAGCTGATAGGCTTCAATACTACAAGCAATTCTGAAATATGAGTCATACTAAGATTAGGCTGGTTGCATGAAGGGATTAAAGACACAAATCCTGAAATCGCTCAGAACTTTCTGGACAACCGGATATATATATATATATATATATTGTGTGTGTGTGTGTGTGTGTGTGCGTGCGTGTGCACATTACGTGTGAAAAACCTAAAAGTGACCCTGGAACATCTTTTTTTATTAGTTTCCTGAATTGATATTTTTGTGCTAACGTTAAAACGTAGATATATTATTGTAACTATATTACCTGTGAAATAACGTCCGTTCTAAGGAAGTTTTATAAATGAATTTTTTACCACAAAATAAAATTTGACGCGTTTCTTCTAAATACTTTTCATTGATATTTCCTTTAATGGGAAAATCTTGCTTATTTTCATGTGGGATTTTTCTTTCCAACAGTTTTGTTTTTTCTGTTTAACCCTGGTCACATTTGCGATCAACTCTGATCCGGCTGCATCAAACGAGTACGTATTTTTGTATCTCTCCCACGACTTAAGATGAATGCTATTTCAAGCATATGGAGTGATCTCGCTGGAGATCTCAAACTGGGTTTTAACACTTCGTTGACATCTCTTGACTAAGGTAAATATTGTTTTGTAAAACGCATTTGAACTCAGTCTATTTCATTTCTTTTTCTTTCCCGTGTTTTAGTCAGAAGTAAGTGGATGTTCTCATTATCTTCAACATGTCCTCCATTATAAATGTAATTTAATAGTTAATTGTTAAGTGTGTTATTTCCATCACTAAAGTCGTATTTGAGTTTTATGAAATTAGATTTAGCACGTATGACCGACTAAAACGCTTAAAGGCTGTGTGCTCCTATGGCATCAGTCCAAATACTGAAAACGGTAAAAGAATAAAAGAGTATGTGTAAAGATGTTAAAATGGATAAGGTATGTAATGAATATTTCAATTTAATGTGTTTTACTAGTTATGAATTAATTTAGCAATTATCTTCTTTATTTCAGATCAACTTCATGATTAGACTAACCATTATTACCGAAATCTAAAAATTAATAAGTATGTGACATACGTCTTTGTCTGTTTTGTACCCAAACTACGTGTCCATCCTACAAATTATCAAATATTATACGTCGGCAATAATTAAATGAACCATTCTCTTTCAAAAGAATTCAGATACAAAGTGGATCAAATATGGCTTAACGAGAAATAAAGAGTCCCATGTAGTTGTTCAATCTGGTAGAAACAAGCAACTAAATCTTCTTCAGTGTTTGTTACATTCTATTTGAAAACAAGACGAGATTCTCATCACTGGAATGCTTTTGCGTACAGGTTTCCTCTATCAGTGGTGACCTCTGGTTAAACAACAATAATAACAAAAACAAAGACAATCATGGTAAAGCACAGACCGCATGCTTTCAGAGATTTTTTTTTAAATATCAGTGAAATGATAGGCAATTTTTCCTTAAAATAGATCGGTTTTATTTTGTTCCCACATTTTAAAACTGATTTAATATTAAGTCAAATTAATCGATTTTCATCAAATAGATATTATTGAAAAATATCTAACCATTATCAAAAAAACAAAAAAATAATAATTTATAAGCAATATAATTTATATTTGAAGTGTTCTAATAACCATGGAATTAAACTAAGCTTATAATTAAAAATAAAATAACTATGAAAATTGAACTGACGATGCAATTTATGACTAAAATTAATCGAACAATCAATTCTTGTACCTATAATTGTACAACTAACTATGTATTTGATATACGAATAATTATCTTTCAGAAAAACATCGTCAAATAAAAAAAAAACTTTATTTTCTGAGTATTTCCCGGTGTCATTTAATAACTTTTTTTAAAACCCTATAATTTGAAATTCCCCAAGAGAAGATTTGTTCTCTTTACCCTTTCATATTTTTTGCACCCAGTTTCACATCCTTTGAAACATTCTCAAGCAGATAAACGGTTATTTTGTTGTTGCATTATCAGGTAGTAAAATTTGGGTAGAGATAACATTTAACAATCCATTGAGAAAAAATTGTGTGAAATAAGATCAACCTCAAAATGTTAAAACATAAGTTGTCTCGTCAAGAATTTTATTATAAAAACAGAAATACATAGTCTCGATGTATCATGATATCATAACAGACGCTTGAACAATGCCATAAAAACTACGATTACATTACAGGCGTAGTTGTTATATGAAAGAAGAATTTAATAAGTTCGTATGGCTATAGATGAAAATGGAATAATTTTGTCGTAGCTTATTGTGTTCTCGAGAAAATTCATTAAACGCGAGATACTTTGTGGATAAAATACTTCGTAGAAATTAATGACAAGTTCAAGACATAAGAACGACATTGTTTTGAATCTAGCATTGTATTGACAATGCACTTGGGAAATATGTGAGTCTGAAACCTCACATTACTTTGTTAAATACAGAGCTTCCGTTGCAAGTGAAACGATAAAAGAGTGTCAACATCTTTGTAAAAGATTCTTATCAGCAGAAATATTTGAAATGCATCCTCTATTTATTTATTTTTATTTTTTTTGTAGTATAAATATTTATGTTATAGTATAAATATTTAAGCACTTATTACACTAGTGTGGATAACTGTTCATTAAATTGAAAGAGCTCGCTTTTGTTTGGTAGACCAGAGTTAATTGCGCATGTGAAATCCCCTATGAAAATTTAATATTTAGATCCATCATGTGCTATGCCCATCATGGTATTTCTCCATAGCAAACCACAATACAGTACAAAGAACAGGAAAGCGCAGTTCGTCTTATCTCACGTTGTACACAACGTGTACAACGTGTAAACGACAGACTGTTCACGTGTTGAAAGATGTCTACTAAAAATGAAATACATGCAAAAGTCACATCTTGCTACTGTAACAAACTTCACATTATACACTCCACTACCTTATATGGAAAATCAATCTAAAATCCCAAATACATGTACAATATTTCAGAATACTACTACCACTCCCATAGAGTTCAAACAAATATTGATTTCAAATTTTTGTACATGGCCAGCAATTTCGGAGGAGAGGATAAGCTGATTACATCGAAACCAATGTTCAAATGTTATCGACCCCGGAAGGATGAAAGGTAAATTCGACCTCCGCGGAATTTGAACTAAGGACGTAAAGATGGACTAAATGCCGCTGAGCATTTTGCCCGGCGTGCTAACGGTTCTGCCAGCTCAACGGGTTAATCCAAACAAATATTGGTGTCACATTTTGGCAGAAGGCCAGCAATTACAGGAAGGGGAGTAAGTCGATTGCATTGACCCTAATGTTCAACTGGTACTACCCCAGTGCTCAACTGGTACTTAATTTATCGATCCCGAAAGGACGAAAGGCAATTTCGACCTTGGCGGAATTTGAACTTAAAACGTAAAGATGGTCGAAACACCGTTAAGAATATTTCCCGGCTTGAAAGATATGAAAAACACACGCACACAGATTACTGCAGCAGCAATAGTCCTACGGTCACTGTATGGGGTGCACCCTATAAAAGATAAATGCAGAGGAGCAGCACAGCTATGCCTTGATGGAATAGATCCTGTTCGCTTCCACTGTCACCAACATCAAAATCTATAAGTGACCGGACGGCAGAGAGTATAACATGTTCTGTTGGTGCACTTCCCCCTATCACTGCATATAGGGGTGTATAATATGGCACTGACAAGACTTGAAATCGCAAAAGTAAGTATTGAAATATATTTATCATATGTTAGATTTTTAACAAATAGGCGTAGACGTAGCTTCGTGGTAAGAAGCTTGCTTCCAAACCACATAGTTCCGGGTTCAGTCCCACTCCGTGGCATCTTTGGCAAATGTCCTCTACTATAGCCTCGAGCCGACCAAAGCCTTGTGAGTGG
Organism: Octopus rubescens; assembly: GCA_027564515.1. Classification (NCBI taxonomy): domain Eukaryota; kingdom Metazoa; phylum Mollusca; class Cephalopoda; order Octopoda; family Octopodidae; genus Octopus; species Octopus rubescens. The sequence continues at coordinate 45,477,748 of JAOPUL010004744.1, forward strand.
ATTCGGTAGACGGAAACTGAAAAAACGCCCGTCGTATATGTGTGTGTGTGTGTGTGTGTGTGTGTGTGTGTGTGTGTTTGTGTGTGTGTGTGTGTGTGTGTGTGAGTGTG
>JAOPUL010004744.1:45766171-45776832 GCA_027564515.1 Octopus rubescens
TCTTCCCTGGAGTGAAGATGTGAGAGATAAGCTGCACTGTTACAATCATTTTAGTGTAGTAACATTGGATCACTTCAAGCTCCACTGTTAGTTTGGCATGTTGTGACCACAGCTGAGAGAAGTAGTCCAGGCAGCTGAGAACAAAGGTCTTCCACAGGGTCAACCTGACTTCTTGGTCTCTTGTCCTGAAGGGCTTTAGTATTCATCTTGCTAATTGTCTACACTTGTTGCCAGCTTGGTAATGTGCATATGAAAGGATGCATCATTACACATACTGATCTTCATGTCTCTCACTGTCTGTGACTTTGGGTTCTGTATATGCAGGATGTGGTGCATTTATGAGCTGATAGTAGCATGTTCACCTTTTTTGAAGAAAAGCATTACGTGGCAAATATGCAACTTTTGGTTATCCATTTTAAATGGCAACTAGGGCTGAAAGGAGTAAAATATATGCTGAGTTTTAACGTGGAAGTTAGCTAATAGGCTTCAATACTGCAAGCAATCTGAAATATGAGTCATACTAAGATTAGGATTGTTGCATGAGCGGCTTAAAGACACAAATCCTGATTTCACTCAGAACTTACCCAGCAACCTGATATTATTAAAGTGTCACAATGCAAATTCAACAGTACTAGGGGTGTGACATCTTCACGGATGTACATAGCATGACTTCTTTCTTTCTCTTCTGCCTGTACGAAATACAGCATACTTTGTTATGTGTATTACTGCATCTGTTATATTAGAGGTTAGATGTGTTTCTATAAGCACCATGCATATTGCTTGATTGCATGTAGCAAAGTCTTTCTATTGAGAATTTTACCTCTGGTACTGAGTTGTAGCAGACATTCAATATTTAGTAGGAATATGGCTGTGATATCTGGGTAGGTGTTACTGGTGTTAATGGTGGCCATCCTGGATCCATCATCTGTGGTGGTCTTGTGTATTGAAATGCATGGCTTTGATTCTGCATCTTTTGCAACCATGTCAGTTGCTGTACTATCTTCTGGACCATGCTTTAAAAAAAGTTTGCTGCTCGGTAGCTGTAGTTCACACAACCTATGCATATTGCCTTTTGAGGGAGCAGAGGGTAAGTGCTGATCCCTTTTCTTATGAGACTTGTTTTTCTTACTTTGTGCTAAAAGCCTCATAAAAATTATGTGAATGCTCACTGAAAATGTGCTTGTAAGCAGAAATATTAGATTATCATGGAAAGAGGGACATTAAATGATGTTTTTTAACTAAATCATTAACAGTGCATCCACAGTGATTGGAAAGCCTATGCACAATTTAGAGATTCATTAGCCTAGTGATATATATGGGCTTTTTCAACCATAAGAAAAGTTGAAGATAACATCTCGAAACTTAACAATAGAAGAATTAGTTTCAATAGTTACTGATAAATGTTATTGTTTAAAGAAATTATGTAGTTCTTATTTGGTTGGAGTGTTGTATGTTGACATCCTTTCTGATTTTAGAATTTCACTTTAATTTTCAGTGCTATTTTATCTATTTTATCTTTAAATAAGCAATGGTGTATACCACACACCCTTTTGTTCTAGTAGACGTGACAAGTGTGAAGTGAATGTATGATGGTAAATTAAATTCAAGATAACCTATCTGAAACTTATATGAATTTATATGTCTGGCAAACATCCATGCAAACCTTCTTTTCAGATGCAGAATGCTGTCCCCCATCCCCTAGTTCCCTTCGTCACCTTTAGAGTTAGCACACTCAAAAGATGCACATTGAAAGGTAGGTCTTGAGATCGTCAAGATGCTTGAACGAAGGTGTGTAGACTTGTATTGCATTCAAAAAGTAAGGTGCAAGGGAGCTCTTGTCAGGTTCCTCACAGGCAAAGAACATAGGTATAAAATTTTCTGAGTAGGTAATAGGGATGGGGTTGGTAGTGTGAGCATACTTCTTGCTGAGAAATGGGTTGATAAGGCAATGGAGGTAGTCAGAGTATCTGATAGGATACTTAAGCTAAGACTAGTTTTGCAAAGTGTAACAGCATCTATTATTTCTGTCTATGCTCCTCAACCGGAGCTGCCAGATAAACAGAAAGATCGATTTTATGACACCCTTTTGCAGAATACCTTATTGACAAATGGCAGTAAGCTTCTCTTCATGGCTGGTGACTTCAATGGACATGTTGGGCAGTATCCGAGTGGCTTCCATGGGGTGCATGGAGGCTATGGAGTGAGTTCCTGCAATGGGGAAGGAACTAGGCTGTTGGAGTTCTGTGATGCATATGACCTTATGCTCTGCAATACTAACTTCAAGAAACCAGCCAGTCACCTGTTCACTTATCAGTTTGGTGGCCACACAAGCTAGATTGACTACATTCTTACCAGAAGGCCCGAAAGATGGTTACTTATAAATACAAAGTCCTGCCCAAGTGAAGAGTGTACCCCTCAACATAGGTTCGTCATGACTTCAGGCTCAGGCCTAGAAGGATGCCAAGAAGCAAACCAGTCTGGAAAAGAAAGATCTGGATGCTTAAGGACCTTCGGAATAGTCAGAGATTTAAAGACATCCTAATTGAAGCTTTTGACGAGAAGGAAGAGGAGATAGTAAAATATAACATAGAGGACAACTGGAGGTTCCTACAGAACAACTTAATGAGGGCCACTGACCAAATTTGTGGCTGGTACAAAGTCCCCTCCAGACCTAAGGTGACATGGTGGTGGAACAAGGAAGTAGACAGGATCATTAGAGCAAAGAAACAGGACTGGAAGAGAGGTGGTAGCAGAGAGTTATCTCAGATAGCTAGAAAGGAGGTTAGGAGACATGTATATTTAGCCAGGAGAGAAGCAGAAAGGAAGAAGTTTACCAATATTCTGCGACATGAGGACCAGAGGTTTGAGGTGTTGGGATTGCAAGACAGTGTGTCAGAGAAAATCGTGTTGTTGTAAGAGAGAAGTGCGTTCGCATGGATGATGGGTCACTTGCAGTTAGTGATTCTGCAAAGAAAGAGGCCTGGAAGTGCCACTATAAAAGGCTGCTAAATGTAGAGAATGCATGGGAGAAGGAGAGCCTGCCTAACGAAGACCCAACAGAGGGATCAGCTATCCGAATAGACAGTAGCTTAGTAGATAAAGCAATTAAGGATATGAAGACAGGGAAAGTCTCCGGTCCATCAGGAATCAGTGCTGAGGTGCTTAAATATCTGACGGAATGTGATATGGTCTAGTCGTCACCTGTATAGTTAATCAGATGAAAGACTGCTAATGTAGAGAATGCATGGGAGAAGGAGAATCAGCCTATTGTGAATCCAACAGAGGGACCAGTTATCTGAATTGACAGTAGTTTGGTAGATAAAGCAATTAAGAATAAGAAGAGAGGGAAAGCTCCTGGCACTTCAGAAATCACTGCTGAGATGCTTAAAATACCTGGTGGTGCGGGATATGGCCTAATCACCCATATAGTTAATCAGGTTGTCCACGAGGATGTCATACTAAATGACTGGTGTAGCAGCATTATAGTCAACTGCTACAAAGGTAAAGGTGATGCCTTATACAGAAATAATTACATAGGTATCAAACTGCTAGACCAGGTAATGAAAGTTACAGAAAGGATCATAGCTCAACTAATTAGGAAGAGGGTTAACCTAGATGAGATGCAGTTTGGTTTTGTGCCAGTAAGAAGCACTACTGATGTTATATTCCTGATGAGGCAACTGCAGAAGTATTTAACCAAAAATAAACCTCTGTACATGCCTTTTGTTGAGATGGAGAAAGCCCATGACCTTATCTGGTGGTCAATGCAAAAGCTAGGAATAGATGAGTGGTTGGGGAAAGCTATACAAGCCATGTACAGGAATGCTGCCAGTAAAGTAAAAGTTGCCAATGAGTATAGCAAGGAATTTAGTGTACAGGTAGGAGTCCACCAAGGATTGGTTCTCAGCTCCCTCTTGTTTATCATAGTCCTCTAAGCCATAACAAAGGAATTTAAGACTGGCTGCCCTTGGGAGCTCCTCTATGATGATGACCTTGTTCTTATAGCTGAATCACTACTAGAACTAGATAAGAAATTCCAGGTGTGGAAGCAAGTTCTGGAATCAAGAGGGCCTTAGAGTTAATTTAGCAAAGACCAGAGTTCTAGTAAATAGGGGAAACAGATAAATCACTGATCCCTTCAGGGAAATGGCCCTGCTCAATATGTAGAAAAGGTGTAGGTACAAACTCCATACAGTGTACTCCTTGCAAGCTATGGACATATAAGAGGTGCAATGCTCTCAGGAAGATTAACAGAGAAAGTAGTCTTTGTGTATGTAGATGTGCAAGTACAATAAACACTAGGAATGTGCAGAAAATAGACTCCATCAAATATCTGGGGGTATCCTTAGAGAGGTAGATAGTTTCTGTTACTTAGGCGACCAAGTTAACAGTGGAGGAGGAAGCTCTGAAAGAATAGGCTAGGTAAAGTTTAGAGAGCTGCTACCTTTGTTGGTAACAAAAGGCTTCTCCCTCAGAATAAAAGGCAGATTGTATGATGCCTGTGTAGATACAGCTATGCTACATGGCAGTGAAACATGGGCTATGACTACAGAGGACATGTGAAGGCTTAAAATAAATGAAGCCAGCATTCTCCACTGGATGAGCAATGTTAGTGTGCATGTATGCCAAAGTGGAAATGATTTAAGAGAAAAATTGGGTATGAGAAATATCAGTTGTAGTGTGCAAGAGAGAAGACTGTGCTGGTATGGTCATGTGATGCATATGGATGAGGACAGCTGTGTAAAGAAGTGCCAATCTCTAATTGTGGAGGGAACCTGTGGAAGGAGTGGGATGAAGTGGAGAGAAAAAATCTTCAGATGTTGGGCCTCACAGAGGAGATGTCAAGGGACTGAGACTTCTGTTGATTTGCTGTGCTTGACAAGACACATCAAGCTAAGTAAAATTGTGGCCCTCTATACATATAAGCATGTCCTCTATACATATAGGCATGTCTTCTACAACTATGCCACCCCTCCCTCTCTCAATTGAGATGTCCTTGTCTTGCGAACACGTGGATGCTGGTATCATGTAAAAAGCACCCATTTCGGTGCTGCATAAAAAGCACCCATGCTGGTCTTAAGTAAAAAGCACCTGTGCTGGTGCCACGTAAATTTCACCCATGCCGGTGCCATGTAATAGCACCTGTGTTGGTATCATATAGAAGCATCAGTGCCAGTGCCGCATATAAAGCACCCATGCCAGTGTCATGTATAAAGCACCTGTGCTGGTGCCACATAAAAAGTACCACGTAAAAAGCTCTGGTCAAACCATCCAACCCATGCCAGCATGGAAAACGGATGTTAAATGATGATGATGATGAAGATGAGTCTCCTCTTAATTTGAAATGAAGCAATTACTGTCTTAACCATATGTTGCTTATTTGAATGAATAAATAAATCCACCCATTCATCCATCCAAACTGCAGACAGTACTATGCAAATGCAAAGAGCCAGAGCAGATACTGCAAGGAATCCTGTTCAATTCTCTAATGGTTCTGCCTTGAGCTGGTACTATCAATCTCAAAAGGATTGATTCAGATAAAGTTTCCCTCGGTGGGTTTAAATTCAGAGTGAAGACATGATAGAGAACACTCTAAGACAGATTGTGTAATTTAAAATGGTTCTAAAATGTGGCAATTTTAGTATGACAACTGAGCAGCTACCACTATACATTGAATCAACCTACCTTTGAAAAGGATACTGAAACTGTAACAATGGTGAATCCTATCAAAAACATTTGATCAATCAAAATTAATCATATCCCATCCCACAGAAGTTAGAATTGCTACCTTTCTAAAATGTATCATATGAAGTAGAGGTTGTAGTGAATATATCTGGCCCATGATCATACTACTGATAACAAACCTCAACCTCTTTGCTAGTAACTTGGCCAAAATCTTAAAACTCTGTATTCAGCAAAGTTATTTATATGGATCTTCAGCAGTTGTACCACTACCCATCTCACAGAACTAGGAATTCTCCCATAAAGCTACCAGCTTTAGTAGATATCTAACAAAATGTAGGTAAACAAGTCTAGTATGCAAACAAAGCTATTAGACGGACAATCAACGTCAGGTGATTTGCTCCTTGTACAACCATTTACAGATAACCATATCTCCAGTTTAATGCTTATTCTCAGCAATTGAGCAAGGTGCTGCTGGAAAGCTACACAGATCTGTTTGGAATCAAGTAACATTCGCCCACCCATGCCTATCAAAAAACAAATTGTGGCTTTGTTTCCTCATTGAACCTCTGTCATCCAGATCTACGGAATGGCTTTTGTTGCCTTGTGTTTAAGAGCATGCACTTTAGCTCTAAAATTGTTACTTTCATGTTTCACATTGCAGAAATGGTCGCAGGTCATTCTCACCACTAGCATGTTACTCATTATGCTTTTCCTAATAATCTCTTCTGATTATCCCCTGTCATTTATTTCTCTCAGTTACTATTTCCTTGCTAAATGTTATTAATTACCTACCTTACCACTCAAATTTCTATGATTGAGAAATAAAGTGTTAGTTTCATTCACAATGCGTGTGTGTGTGGGGGGGGGGGTGTTTTTTTTTATTGAACATATCACTAAGATCTTTCTCAAGAGGATTATTTTCTGTAGAAATATCAAAAATTTGCCCTTCAAACATGTATGTAGATTGCTCCAAAACGTTTCAGTTAGGGTTGTTGTTTTTTTTCATGCTTAAAGTCAGTGGAAACATGTCCGCCTTCATTGTGGTTATTTTGATGGGCATTATACATCTATCATCATTGTCGTCATCATCATCATCATTTAATGTCTCTTTTTCCATTCTAGCATGGGGTCGACATGAAATGACAAGTCAGAGAGCTGTGCCAAATTCCAATATCTGCTTTGGAATGGTTTCTACAGCTGGATGCCTTTCCTAATGCCAACCACTTGACAGAGTGTACTAGGTACATTTTTCATGACACCAGCACAAGTGAGGTCATCAAGCGCCTGCAAGACGAGACCCCTCAACTGAGTGGGGTATAGTATTGAGGGACATGAAAGTATAACATGAGAGAAGAAGAAAGTATCTTGATGAAGGCGAATACATTGCTTCCCCATCTGGAAAAAAAAGAGAGAGATGTAAAGCCAAGATACAAGGTGACTTTGAAAGAGAGAATAGGATAGATGAACAGCAAATATGGGTGGTTAGGTAAGTGTGCTCATGTGTAAAGTGTGACTGATGATTAGAGATGGGGATTGAGTTGGACACAGTGAATATCAGTTTGAGGGAAGTGAAATGAAGGAAGGAAATAGGAGTGGGTCAGGAGGAAGAGGTGACAAGAGACAGTAGTAGGATTACAAGGTGGAGGAAGGCTAGACAGAAACTTATTTTTGCTGAACAGGACAGGTCTTCTCAAGCACAGTATATCACCACTCATCTTGGTCCCCCTTCATTTTCTCCAAGAGGCTCAACATCTTGAGGTCATTCTTCATCACTCATCTCACACCTTCCAAGGTCTTCCTCTTTCACAAGCTCCTTCCATGTTTAGCAATCAGCAGTCCTTTATGCAGCTGTTCTCATCCACCTACAACATATGATCATACCAGTGCAGTCTTCTCTTCTGCACACCACATCTGATGCCTCTTAAACCCAATTTTTCTCTCAACACATTTGGACTTTGTTGTACATGCACAATGACATTGCACACCCAACGGAGCATGCTGGCTTCATTTCTTTTTAGTCTTTCATGTTACATGCTTATCTTAGATGTGAGAGGTCAAATAGTCATCTTCAATTAATTACCTTCAGAATCGAGCTATTTGATTGGTCACCAAATCAAATATCTCCACCCTATATTAAATTTACTTGTCTGTTTTGTTATAACTATTCTCTTCCCTCATAGATTCATTGTATTTTTGCCAAAATATATGGCAGAATATCACCTGAAGAAATGGAGTGGTTATGTAACAATTCAAAGCAACCTTACCACAGAAGACTAGCCCCCTTTTTCTGTATTTTCCAAAACTTTAGGGCAGCAACTTTAAATATAGGCACAATGAAAGGTAGGTCTGGTGAGATTGCGGAGAGGCTAGAGCAGAAACAAGTGGATGTATACTATGTGAAAATTTCTCACAGGTAAGAGACAGTAGTTCAAACTCTTCTGGGTGAGCAATACTGATGGCAGGGGTGGGAATAGGCATACAGTTAGCTTAGAGATGGATAGACAAAGTAATTGAAGTAGTCAGGATATGTGATAAGATAATCAAGTTAAGACTAATTATAGCCAACATAATAGCAACATTTATATTGGCATATACACCACAGGTAGGACTGCCAGAAGAACAGAAGCATCACTTTTATGAGACCCTTCTGCAGGCTACCTCTCAATGACAAGTGATAGCAGCCTCATTATCTTCACTGGTAACTTCAACAAACATGATGGCTTCTGTGACATAGATGGAAGCTATGGTTATGGCTCAATAAATGGGGAGTGTAAGGCTTCTGGAGTCCTATGGTGCAACTGATCCTACAATTTGTAACACACACTTTACGAAACTGGTCAACCACCTCATCACCTACCAATCTGGTGAACACACAAGTCAGTTAGATTACATTCTCACCAGGAAATAGGACAGAAGGGTTGACTACACAATATATATTAGTGGTTAGTGACTTCAGAGTCAGAGCTAGATAGACACAGAAATGAAAATTGGCATGTAGAAGGAAGGTATGGAAACTAAAAGATCCAGCAATTGGGAATACACTTAGAGAAATTCTAACAGATGTCAATGACTGTAGGGTAGAAAATTGAGATACATGTAACACAGACAACAACTGGCAATTTCTATGAAATTACCTGCTTAGTGCTATAGATCAAATATGTGGCTGGAACAAAGTCCCAGACAAGCCAAAAGTAACATGGTGGTGGAGTAATAAGGTTCATAGGGCAGTTAAGACTAAGAGACTTGGTGTTAGTATAGAGCAAAACCTAATGACTAGAAGGGCATTTAGGCATTAGGTGTACTTGGCTAAAGGTGAGACAGAAAGGAAGAGATGTATATGTGTCCTACAACATGAGGATCAGAGGGACGAAGTGCTCAGGATTGCAAGACAATGTGTGAGAGAGAATCAAGGTATCATTGGTGAGAAATGTATTCAGAATGATGAGGGCTAACTTGCCATCAATATAGAACAAAAGCAACTGAAATGGAAGTGCTATTACGAAATGTGAAGAACACATGGGAAAAATGGGAATTACTCCATGCTGACCTTACAAAGGGACCAGAGATTCAAGTTGACAGCAGTCTTTTCTGCTTCTCTCCTTTCTAATTAAACCTGTCTCCTAGCTTCTCTTCTAGCTACCTGGTATAGCTCACTTTCTTCCATGCCTGTCTCACCGCCTTTATGGTTCTGTCTGCTTCACCATTCCACCACTACATCACCCTTGGTCTGGCTGGAATTTTGCACCAGCCACATATTTGGTCTGTAGTCTTCAGTAGGTTGTCCTATAAGAACTTCCAATTCTCCTCTATGTTATCTCCTCCTCCTTTTCATCAAATGCTTCAATTAGTATGTCTCTAAACCTCTGGCAGTTTGAAGAATCTTTAAGATTCTAGGATTTCCTTTTTCAGATTGGTTTGCATCTCTGTGTCCTTCTAGCTCTAAGTCTGAAATCACTAACTATTAACCAGTGTTGGGTAGTACATTCTTCATCAAAAAAGAACTTTGCATTCACAAAAATCTGACTATCCCATTTTCTGGTGAGAATATAGTCAATCTGGCATGTGCATCTACTAGATTCATAGGTGATCAAGTGGGTGGTAGGTTTCCTGAAGTTAGTATTGCAGATCACCAAGTCATTTGCATCACAAAACTCTAGGAGTCTTGTTCCCTCCTCATTTCTAAAACTAAAGCCATAATCTCAATGTACACTATAAAATCCATTGGAATACTGCCCAAAATGTGGGACTCATAGAAATGATCCTATGCCATATTCATAGTCAGGCAACTGCAAGAGAAGTACCTAGCCAAAAATAAACCACTGTACATGGCATTTGTTGACCTAGAGAAAGCCTTCGATAGAGTGCCCCACTGTGTTACCTGGTGAACTCTAAGGCAGCTAGGAGTAGATGAATGGCTGGTGAAAGTGGTACAGGTCATATATAGGGGAGCTGTCAGTAAGGTGAGAGTTAATCATGAGTACAGCGAAGAATTCCATGTACATGTAGGGGTTCACCAAGGGTCATGTACATGTAGGGGTTCACATGTAGGGGTTCACCCTTACTCTTCATCATTGTCCTCCAGGCTATAGCAGAGGAATTCAAGACGGACAGTCCCTGGGAATTGCTATACGCAAATGACCTAGCCCTCATGGGAAATTCTATAGCTGATCTAGAAAGGAAATTCCAAGTGTGGAAGCAAAACCTGGAATCTAAGGGTCTTAAGTTTAACTTAGCAAAGACTAAGGTTTTAGTAAGCAAGAAAACATACAGGACCCTACATGCTTCAGGTAAATGGCCCTGCTCAATTTGTAGGAAAGGTGTAGGCAGGAACTCCATACAGTGTACCCAGTGTAAGCTATGGACACACAAGCGGTGCAGTGGAATAATGGAAAATAGAGTTCATATAGGCGCGGCGTGGCTGTGTGGTAAGAAGCTTGCTTCCCAACCACATGGTTCTGGGTTCAATCCCACTGCGT
>JAOPUL010004744.1:45830949-45841882 GCA_027564515.1 Octopus rubescens
ACCAAAACCTTGGGGTCAGTAGAGGTCAAATATGTTTACGACCACTAACGACTGATGGGATTGGCTTTGAGAACAAATTCGTCTTGTTTTTTATTTGTTTTTTGTTTGTTTTTGTATTTTTTAATTACTTATAGAAAAATTTATGTTGAATTTATTTGAATTTTTGGCATTCTGAGGGTTTTTTGTGTTTTTGTTTTTTGTTTTGTTTTTTTATATTATAGTGTTAAAGTTTTAAGTTACTAAAATTATTGTTCGTACCTCCGATCAGAAAGAAATGTAGTATTTTGCGATAAAAAAAAAGAATATATACATTTTCGAATAGTCAGGGAGAATTTTCACAGAGACTTGTAGTATATCAGTTTCTGTCTACCAAATCCACTCACAAGGTTTTGGTCGGCTAGAGGCTATAGTAGAAGACACATGCTCAAGGTGTCTCGCAGTGAGACTGAATCTGGAACCACGTGGTTGGGAAGCAAGCTTCTTACCACACAGCTACACCTTGGATGTCTTGTAGTGTGTGCTTAACACAATTGCCAGTCTTAAACTGATGCAGTTATGTTGTGTTTCCAGCCTTTTTACAGCTTCGTCTGTGCATGGTTGTTAGATTCTGATAGTCTCTTTTCTTTCGCCTCGTAATCGATATAATAACCACACATATGTCTTCGAATCCTTTTATGGTTTGTTCATGGGCTACCATTATTGTGCCTTTTGTAACATTCTTTAAATTCCTTTTCCTTAACCAACCCCAGGTCCGAGTACCTCTAAAAGCAGTGTTCTTGAAGAATATTCAAAGCATTTTTCCCGTTCAGTTTGCCTTTCTGGCTTTTCATATCTCCTTTTTCTTTACTACATGCTAGAAATTGTATGAACTTCGTAATAGGTAAACAAAAATAAAAAATAATAATAATTCGTTTACGGAATAGTGGATCTTGAAGTGCATAAAGTGATAAATGATAGCATGTAAATATTGGGTTAAAAAGCCCTTTTCGGTAGACAAAGTCAAAAGCTGCCCGTGGGACTCGAACCCAAATCTCCTGTAGTCATTATATTATTTATATTTTTGTGTCCTTCGATATCCACTTTTCCAAAAAAGAATAATTTCATGTTCTCTCGAAAGTTTATAAATGCTTATGACATTGACAACATACAATTCTCGCTGGTAAGAATAAAGTTTCTATAATGGAAGAAAGAGAAATTCGAAGGGTTGCTTTGGTCCAATGGCTGAACACTTGTCATGTTTACAGGAGATGTGGGTTCAAGTCCCACGGGTAGCCTTCGACATTTTCTATCCAAAAGGGTCTTTTAACCTAATATTTACATGATATTATATATAGCTTCATGTGCTTCGAGATCACCTACTCCAAGCAAGAATTATTTCACGTTCACTCGAAAGTTTATGTATTCTTATGACGTCAAAAATATTTAATATGTGAATTCTATACATGTTTCTAGTATTCCTTAATTTCAAATTCAAACTTCTAATCCCGCCCCATGTTGCGAGGGTGTGCTTATCTCCTTTTTATTAACGGCCATAGCTAGAGGAAACCACATATATTCTTTTTTCTTTTCTGTCGTTTTTGTTCCATCTCTTTTCACAGCTCACAGCACTTTTCTTAACTTTCTGAAACGTATTTGTACAACGTTCCTTTGTTACACCACAATCTCCGATGCCTTTCTACCATCACAGCGTTTTATATACAGTCTGTCAATAACACAATTTTGTGAAATATTATATATCGACAACAACTTTCTAGTTTTCCTGTAAATATCTTATGGTTCTTGGTGTTCCATTTGATTATGCTTTCTCCGTATCGAATGATCGAGACAGCGCATGTATTGATAGCTGTAATAACATTTCTACTGCTAAGTTGGGATTTTGATATTTTCTGGACTTATTTTATGCATTCATTTTTCTATTTTTATTTTTTGTAATCATTGTCGTTATTGTTGTTGTTGTTATGATTGTTGTGTTTGAGTCGGACATGTTTCGTTTAGTTTTCCCATGTCGTGGATTTTTAGCAAGTGAAACTACATAGAAAAACGTTTTTAATGCAAATCTTCTAAATAGAGAGGCAGCGATTTTAACAGTTTGCATCAATTTTTCCCTTTTGGGGGAAAACACTAATTTGCAAAGAAAAACTTTTTCTCTTCTATTACTCGTAAACAAACAAAATAGCTGCAGCGTTTAGATACGCCTCGCAAAAAATAATTTGAACGAAAATAAGCGAGTTTTTAAGGAGAGAAAACAGTAAAATAGAAAGAAAATAATATATTCAAAATCCCTCAACAGAATACTTTTTATTTTAATAAAAGAATTTCTGATAGAAAATAATCATTTTGAACAATGTAAATGATACAAATAACATCATCACACACACACGCGCCCACATAAGTCTTTCACTAATCAAAGAAATGAATGGAATGTTCGAATTGAGAAACTGTAAAAGTATTTCCTACCTTCCTTCTGTTGCATGAGATACCTTAAATAAATGGCCCTAGACATGAATTATTTAACAGAGAAAATGTCTACCTGGTGGAGATGTATATCAAGGGAAAGTGAATCTATACCGCAATCTTTCATCGAACATTGGAAAACATTATTATCTCTGGATCTCAAGATACAGGGGTTTTTCCTAAGCCGCCTTCAGAGCAATTGCGAGCATTCCTGGCTGAAGTGGGAAGCAGCCTATTCTGTAACGCCCAAGGAAGTACTATGGAGCTTCTTGTGTAATATATAATAAGGACGACGAGTTGAAAAGCAGACTGAGTTAATGCTGCCAGAAACTCATTCTACCATACTTGGGGAGTGCAAGTAGTAGTAGTAGTAGTAGTAGTAGTAGTAGTAGTAGTAGTAGTAGTAGTAGTAGTAGTAGTGTATGTCTTAATTGACCAGAACGATAAGGTACAGACCAATCGTTTTTACTATTCGTCAAAACTTTAAACGCAAGAACTTTCTTAGAGACATGGAAAAACGATCCTAAACGATGTTGGCTTCGTCGATCAGTCAGCAAAGGAGAGGCGAAAACAACTTTCACAGTCACCTTCTAGCATACATAACTACAGACATTGTAATAATTAAATACAGTAGCAGTGGTATCAGTATCAACCACAATAACAGCAACAACTATAACACCACCAACAACAACAGTAGCAAGATGAAGGACATGTCAATCAAAGAAGCACGCAACATCCCCACTAGTAGCAAATCTTGCATTGCCGGCACCACCACCATCACACTAATAAGTAACAATAATGGTAGTGATAACGATGATACCAACTGCAGCCGCAGTGAAAACACAGCAAAAAATACTTATTTTGTCAAGATCACAAACGTGTTTAGTTTCTCCCAACTAAACAATAAACATGAACATTTAAAAGAGACACACGTCAACAGACTAGAACTGAAAAAAAGTTGCGCTCAATATGCACAAAGCCTTTTAAATTAAAGAGAAAGGAAAACTATTCTATATAAATTCTTTTCGACAAAAAGACACAAATTAGAGCTGGGCTCCGTTTAAGGAACATATGGTAAAAAATAACTTGTGTGAGACATGCGCATAAATTCGGAAACATACGTGTTATTTTTTACTTGGAAACCCAAACCCAGAGCATTCCACCGTCTCACAAAGAACTGGAGAGTTCACACTTTACCTGGATTTACCTGGAACCGATTTACCTGGAACAGAAAGTGATCTAAGTAGAAATCTCAAACACACCACCAGAACTAGAATTCTAGTTCTGGGTACAGGGGCTGGAGATTTTGGTTCAGGTGAAACCTGGGACACTAGAAACCATCCTGTACCTAATAGAGATCCCAGGAGGACAACTGCAGGTGGTAGTGGAAGGTAGAATGCCTCGGTGTTACATCTGTAGAAACACTAATGACGTGAAGGCTTTCTACCCCAAACAACAACAGAAAATTACAGCTGAAAAAAAAGCCTCCACTACTGCCAGCACAACTTCAACACAACCAACAATAGTAGCAACCATTACATAAACAACCACATACATCAACTACAAAAATAGCACACAAATGTAGCAATACTGACTGAAAACGGCACCTACTGCAACAGTTGCAATGGCATCAACAACAATACCAAGAGTGAAAATAACAGCAACAAAGAAACACCGCCCACAACAGCCACCACATCACCAACAACAGCAACTGAAAGCTATCAAACATCAACAACAATAAAATAAAAAGACAGTGACCCTCAAGATATGCCTCCCTCCACTTGGAACTGCTCAGATATGTCGTGTGGCGAATGTGAGGATGAGGAGCCTAAATGGCAAAATGTTACCAATGCGAAGAAAAGGAAAAGAAGCTAAAACACACTAACAAAAAAATACTGGCAGACACAAATGGAGGAAATGTTTTCGAGCAACAATGTATCAACATTATCGCCAACAGCAGCTACACCAGTACTATTAACACTATCATACCCATTACCACTACCACCACTATCATAAACGCTACCATTATAAGCACAAGCACAAGCACAAGCACAAGCATAACCTAATTCACACACACCACAACAGACAGATCACATCCACCAACACGAACAAGCCAAAATGACATCATTAACAACACGGCTATAAGCACATGCAATAAAGAACTTGTAGGGTGCATACACTATCATACAAGTACCACACACAATAGCCAACATTAACTAATAGCATTCCAGCATGCATAAAAATAATCCATATGACACTCTAAAATTAAATGCCTGGAAGATGTAGGAGACTACAAGGGAAATATAAACAAAGTCTATATATTTAAAAAAATGCTTGTGGAAACATCCACAACCAGCTAGAGGGTCGAAACACCTGTCTTTCCATAGGAATAAGGTAAATGATATTTTCTCACCTTCTTCTTGTTGAACATGGCCTTATTCAGAATAGACAGTGTAAATGCACGTGGCCTAGGTTCATTTAGAAAGCATGATCCCAAACTCGATGACTTCGGTTCCCTAGATATAGATGCAGTCGCCATCAGTGACACCAGCCTTCATGCCCATTTTCGGTGGATAAGAGATCTACTTATTTCCAAGTCGACCGAAATTAGGAGATGGAGCTGCTGAAGGGTCTGTATATCATGATACAGAACATCTTTGATCCAGAAGATAAGTTGCTAGTCCTGTACGTGAACAGTAGCAAAGGTAATGTCTTCAGATTATTCGCAGTTTATGCTCCAACAGGGGCGGCCGGATTTCTTCTGGCGTATGTGGGGGTTCCTGGGAGTGTCCCACACTTTAGTACTAGTACACGATTGGAATGGCATCTTGGAAGCACGTTTGGATTTATTAGGCTCACTGATAGAAGGTGGGAGTGCGAAAGCCTCACAAACCTGCTCAGACGTGTCTAACTGTCTGACAAATACCAACTAGATTTCCCGAATGTGCCAATGTGATCCTAGATAAACCGCCTCAGGCAATCTATATCGTATCTATTTAGGGTATTCTGTAGGCCAGTAGATAAGTATAGTATAGGTTATCCGCATTTTGAAATCGTCGATTACACAGACCACAAATATGTGATTTGTACGGCTGACCTAGATAGGCTGCATAGACAAGGGCCCGGTAACTGGAAGCTGAACGTGTCACTCGTGGCACGCCAAGCTTACTGAGACCGGATTAGCGAATTAGTTAAACAAGCGTTGATGAGGGTAATCATGAACAATAAATAGTGGTTTACCCAGAAAAGGGTTATTAGATTAGAATCGATGCAGTTTAATAAGATCGAAGAGATAGAGATAAATATAATAAGGAAAACTTAGAAAGGCATCGCAACTGACAATCGACGTGCCCGCGGCGAGATTGGCATTCGACTACTTCTTCAACGCAAAGCACGAAGGCTGCATTGTCAGAGCTAGGGTACATGTTCTAAGACACGAAGAGATAAAAGCTGTTCGATAGTCCCGAGTGGCAAGGGCGCGTCAAGACAACAAAACTATAATGTGGTCTTTGAGAGAGACGAAAATCGCATTCTTGTTTATGTCAGACTTGCCTGATGACTTCTTGGCAGACATCTGCTGCAACTGCAAGAATAACGGAAGAATTCCCTGCTCTGTGAGTCGAGGAGTGGCATATATTTTACAGGGAACAACTTAATGTATAATATAGCCGAAATTCAACCTCATAACTGTGATGCAATCAATTATATCTGCCAGTTATGCATATCGCTGAAATATTTACCACAACAACATCAACACGGGAGAGAATAAATTGTACAAATTTCAGCGTTCAGATGTTCCGAAATGACAGAATAGGAGAAAGAAAACGGTGGAGAAGTTGACAGAGAATTGCTCACGCAGAATAATTGGAAGGTAAGATAAAGTAGAAATGTAGTTGAAGAAAGTCATCACCATCAACATACTTGAAGAGAAATGGAAATTCCGTACTAGTTTCGTTGTTCATTAACCTCTTTACCGGAATGTCCCTCTCACTGAATAATCTAGCAATTAATTAGAATCGATAGCTGCACAGATTGGTCACCCAACATTTTTAAGACTGCAGGGTGAAATATATCACTGTGCTTCTAACATGCACGCAAATGGTGGTGAGCAGTGACAGTTTGCACAACTTTAACAGATTTCAGAGAAGCCAATGACAGTAGTGCATATAGAAGATACAAATCATGGTTGTTTGCATTAAACTACTCAAAATATTGACTATTTCATAAGAGCATGTATCTACCAAAACTTGTGTTTAGCCATGCACAGCTTGGACAAAAAAAGTAGGACAAAAAAATCAATAGCACCTGAAATTACAAATTTCACTTCAAATGAAACAAGGTCATCTTGCATAAAAGAATCGTGCATTCACAGAAAAGGTAGTCATAAATGAACTTCTGACGTAAAATATTGCTTTTTATGATGCAAACACTGATTTTTGTATAGTTAACTAAATTTTTGAAAATGGTCGCTTGAAGTTAAATCTGAACATAAAAACTTTATAATGCAAATATTCTCTTTGAAATTGCTAGTTAAAATAGGTATACAATATACTGCTAAAATATGAATGCAATATACAAATAACAAGTTCAAGAAAATACTAACTTTTGTATAGTTATAATCATTGTGATTTTTATTGGTTTGTTGTAAAGTTTATTGATTGTCGCTTGTTTATTTTTATTTTTATTTTTTTTCGTTTTCCAAAGCTGCCGATGTTTGTTTATGTCTCCCAAAATATTTTCAACTACACCGATCCGTAGCCTTTTCAATGGGTATACATTTTATCTTTTAAATGCTTGGGTTTTTAGTTTTCAACTGATTTTACAGTTGTTACATCTCCATAGTAGTAAGCAAGTGAGCTAATGACGCTTTTGTTTATATAAATATAGACAGACAACAACCGGTGGGTGTATTTAAAGACTTCATTGATTGTGAATCTTCCCAAATATAACATTATTGGTTTTAACACACGGTTCCGGATCAAAATTCTTGCAAAACAAATTCAAAATCGACAAATCGTATATTGTAAAGTTATAACATAACAGTTTCACATAAACTAGTTGTATCAACAAACTATAAGAGTGAAACTGCAGTATTCTAAACAATTTTAGGAAGCTATAATCATGTAGCGACAAATAAGTAAATATGTAAATTACTTGATATTTCCCACAGTGGCAAAACTATATTAGTCATCAAATCACTATCATATGATAGATAACACTCGATGAATAATACTCATTGTTGGTTCCTTAATTCCCGCTAACATAGTTGTTACATCTGCTATAAATTAATAGTTAAACAGTATTATTGTTATTCATAACATATTTATTGCAAATTTATAAATGTAGAATTTGTTTTAGCATCTTTTAATGAAAATATTAAATTTGGAAATTAGTAATCATTTCATTATTTTGTATATGTGCCGTGAAATACGAAAATAGTAAAATTACACTGTGTAACACGATTTTTGTCCTTGGATAGCAACTGTTATTTCCTATTTGCGCTCAGTGGTTAGAGCGTGGGGCTTACAATCGTGAGGTTGTGAGTTCGATTCCCGGACCGGCTGTGTGTTTTATTCTTGAGGTAGACACTTTATTTCACGTTGCTCCAGTTCTCCCAGCTGTAGAAATGAATTACGGCGTCACTGGTGCCAAGCTGTATCGGCCTTTACCTTTCCCTTGGACAACATCGCTGACGTCAAGCAACTGACAAGCAAATATGTGGTATTGAGCAGATTATTTGCTATAGCGCTATTTCTGCTTCAGCAACTCAGCATTGAATCTGTTTTAAATGTAATAGAAAATAGGTCAGTTTCAAAACATTGATGTCCAGGTCACAAAAGCTAAGTTTGAAGGAAATAGAAGCCATTTCCTTTGATTTCTAGATAGAAGTGAATAGGAAATAACACTTACTGACCAAAGACAAGAGAAAATTAAAATTTTGTTACACGGTGTTATAATTATTGTACCAATGCAAAATTACCCAACATTACTCACAGCAGCAAATATGTATTTCCGTGATTACTTGCCATATGATGGGTAACGTTCTAGTACAAATATAATTTACAAGAAATATAAAATATAATTTTCATAAGATGCTGTTTATGAAAAAAAAATCTTGTAGTAAGTTACTTAAAAGTATACCCAGTTGCATTCTTATTATTGATTTGTAGTTTGGGATCAACACCACAAATATTTCAAAACAGGGCATACTCGATTAGACAACAGAACGGTTATCCTTACCATTGTTGATGTTTTTTTGCTGTAGCTGTTGATATTGTTGCGATTGCTGCTGCTGCTGTTGTTGTTGTTTTTTATTCCAGATCGGCTATGGTCGAACAAATTTATTATCAAAGATGTTCCAGCCATTATCATCACATTTCATAGACTACATTGTCCAATATATCTTACTTTATTTAAGACGTTAGAGTGTGATTTGAAGAGTATTTGGCAGCTATTCTAGCAGTTATAATGACAGCGTAGATGCTCCCTCTTTAACTTTTAAAAGTTTAGCCTTCGATACATTCTGCCATACACCGTCTTTAAGTTATATTTATTACAAAATCATTAACTTTAGTGCATCAAAATATTTATTTTACTTAAAAAGAAATTGTAGTGTGAAGGAGGATAAAGTCAGGACACAATAAAGAAGAACTGAGATGGAAAACAAAAACTGCACGGTCTTACCTTTTTCGGGATCTCTTTACTCACTCCGCTCCACGTGGTATCCTTTTGCTGTCTGCCCTCTTCTCTCGCCGACCTCTCTCACTGACCGCCTTCTCGCGACTGACTGGTCACTGGCTGGAGCGCATGCGCAGCAGCAGCGCTTCCGGTGGTATCCCATTGACCCCACTTCCAACCGGCAACTGCGCCCCCTCACCCTCCAACACAGCTACCAGCACAACACCACAACTTCCTACCACATTTATATCCATCACTCCTCTCAGTCACTTTCATCCTTCCTCAGCACATAACCCAGCTACCTCATCCCATTTCTCTTTAAACATCCATTACTGGCTCTATCCCATCATCCTCTACAATTCATTGTTTGTCTTTCTCACTGATAACCACAATCAATCCATTCACTAAACCATTCTCATTTATGTTCTTTCCCATTTTTAATTTTGCTGTTCCACTTTCATTACCTATGTTTTGCTCCAATCCACATTTACTGTAGGCTTCAGCAATACTCTCCACTATATTAGCATGCCACTCAGTTCCCAAAACCTTTTCCACGTGCATCTCACTCAAGCCACCATCCCCAACTCCACTCTACTTTCTTCATTTAACATGTCTTCTTGATTTTCAAAACTGTTTTCACATCTATCTCACACTGTTTTCAAGATTTAGCTCAACATTCCCTCCACCTGCAGCTCCTTTCATACACACTTTACCCTTTACCCTCTTGCATCACTATATTTCTAATGAACGCACCCAGTGCATATTGTACATTTAGTGGAGTCCCTACACATTGTACATAACCACTTCTCTGTTCTTTCCACTTTGACACATACTTAGGCACTTGCTGTCATCTTTGTCTTTCCAGTATTCACCTTTATACTTTTGGCCACTTATTCATCTTCTTCAACTGATCTTTACCCTCAGACCATCAGCATACAACAACAACCTCTATGGTAAATTTTAAGTGGTTGGTTTCTGAATTTTCAACCAGGAATCAAAACCTTAGCTTAATACTTCTACTAACTTTTTTCCATTGTTCTGTTGAAATGCACTTAACCTCTTCACATTTCTTGGGTCACCAACAGGTCAGACTAGATAACCCATGAAAAACCCTTGTTTTCCTGACCTACATTAGCTAGGAAATTATTATAAGTACACAACACTAAATAGAACTCTCTCTTTCACTGGGAACCTTACTGGAGGAACATGCTTCTCTCTTTCCTGCAGCATTTGGCACTTAATATATCTTTCTCTTTTACTCAGCAGCCCTATCTTATTTCCTTATCACTGTTAGAGAGAGGTGTGTCTCCCACACTTTACTCATGTCAGTCACCCAAGTAACACACATCTCTCACCCTTTCTACTGGACAACCCAGAGAGGTAAATTCTCTTACTCTTTCTCTCTCTCCTTCTTCCTTTGACCATATAACAGTAACCAACAAATGACCACAGCAACTTACATGAATGACAACAACATTTCTACCAAAAACACAACAACTTGAAGCAGATGTTCTATATTGTAATGGTAAATAAAGGCCATTTTAACTGTTATATATTAATTGTCATTTATACCACTCACCACCGTATTTATAACACAGCATTCTAACCAACATACAAAACCATTACAAACTCGACTTTATGCTTCAAACCCAACACTCCTGCCACAACTACGATTAACCCTTTAGCATTCAGATTACTCTCTTAAGTGTAATGCTTATTTATTCCTTGTAGCTAAGAGATTTTCATGGTGTGATTGCTTATTTTTAGAATGACTTTGTAGGGTAGGTGTGAGAGGCCAGAT